>MEHQ01002206.1:308224-357555 GCA_008828725.1 Saccharina japonica
AAATATGCGTACGTTAGCAAAAACCGTTTTACTATACGATAATCGCTGAAAGGTGATTATTCGTTCACCCCCCTTTCTACAATTACAGCTGGATGGCGATAGGTCGGTTTTTCCGTGGGACGTGCGAGCTTGCGTCACCCCGCGGGGAACACCCCACTCCCCGAAGGGGAGCCTTGTATATAGGTACCAAATGGACATTTTCCCGGAACAATTTCACTTTTCACCTCCGGCCGCGGGTCTTTTCTAGCGCTATCGGCTGCGGGGCACGCAGGGGGCCCGCGTGTACGGCACGGCGCAAGTGCGGGTCCCGGCCAATGCCCGTGGGGCGTGCTCTGGGCCTTCAAAGTCGCAAAGTCTGGCAAATAACTCAGGGGAGGCGTTCCGACTTGACACCGCCTCGCAAGTACTATGGAAAACCTGCCGTACGACTGTTTTTTATCAACTTTGATGCTTCGTTTTCGACCCGCCGTATGAACGGAACACGCAAAGCACGCACCACGCACGAGAAAAGAAGGCCCACACCGACATCGAACGAGGCACATATCAAGCGTCGTGCAGCAGTAGTTGATACCATGTTGCATGCGTCTGCTCTGTCTGGGCTGTGTACAGCAGTAGTAGCAGTTGTAGGAGACGCTTGAAAAATCACATGCGCAAATTATATATTTGGTGACACGTTTTTGGAATCTACGTAGAGTACAGACACAGATCTACGAGAGCTATCTACAGCAGTACGAGTACGCGTAGGCAAATTAGATGTACCTCTCTATCTACGTGAACGATAGGCCAATCTACATACGTACGAATACGAGTATTTTGGTGCAGCAGTAGTAGTAAGAAGCTGCATAACACGTAGTAGCCGCTGTTCAGATTGTTGCCTTTGTGACGGCTGTGGTGTCCTGTTTGCGTCCGCAGGGTCCGTAGCACACAGCTAGCAGGGGGGATCCAGCAGGTCTAATTGCGACATCTACGAACTACTGCTGTGTTCAGTTTGTCTTTGTGTATGCGTGATTTGACGTACCCACGCAGTACAGCAGCGATTGAAAACAACAAAACAGCCAATACCAGTCACGGGTATGGATAATACTTCATACTCGCCGAGAATTTGGCCCCGGGCACCGGGGTACCCAGGTGTTCGACGGGTACCCTTAGACGAGTACTCGGCTGCTAAGCGCGTACCAGCGTACCCGCCCAAAAGGTAGTAAATACTCTTATCCTAGAGGGCCGGGGCGGGACTCAGCGGGCGACAGTTCTGTCATAACTATCTTGTGCATATACTCATCTGTACAGCGTAGAACAGCCGTGATACCTCGTTGTGTACTATTTTTTGTGTGCACACTCTGCTGTCCAGCACAACAACTAGATATAACTGTGTGTGCTCTGTGTACTCAGTCGTTGTGTATTGCTTATTTATTGTATGTGCTCTGTGCTATGCTGTCGGTACTGTTCTGTATACAGCAGTCACTTCTTCTGCTGTACCAGTATTGTGTACTCTTCGTAGGTCCACTCTGTGTGTATAGTCTTCGTACTGAACTACTTATACTTTATGTACTCTGCGTGATATGTGCTGCTGTAGTGGGGCCCGGCTGGCGAGATGTCAATCTCACAGGTTGTCTGCCCGGCCTCGCCCGGATTATCAGGGTGTTTTTCTTCGTTCTTGTTTGCGCTGTGCCGCCTCCTCCTCGAGGTTTCGAGGCCGCCAAGTGCGTGCTCGCCAGCGCCCAGCGGATGCTTTGGGGAGCCGCTTGCTGTCCACAATCGGTGTACGCAGCAGAGTTAACTGTATGCCCTTATACCGGTCCTGGGATATAATATACCGTTTGGTTGCGTGGAGTACACACGAAGTACATTTATCAGGCGCATTTACTACAAAACAGCAGTAGCCACGACAAAACAAATGTTGCAAATAGTGATTTCACTTTTTTTTAATCACAAAACATTATGCACCGGTCGGTTTGGTTTACCGCACTCTTCCAAACTATTTGTGTTTGGGTATGTGCTTCTACGCGTCAAACCGCAAGACAAAAAAAAACGTTTTATATTTAATATTTTCAGGTGCGGGGGTGCAATCTGGGCAAAACAATAAAATAATTATTAGTAGATTGCATTTGCAATTTTGTATAATTTCGTACCAGAATTAGAGTTAATTCATTATTTTCGAAGTTCGGGCACACGAAATGGCGTCGCGATTCACGAGTTGTTCGTGGATCTACTCGAGATAACAAATCACCATTCAACACAAATACTCGTAGCAGTGGGTGCATGCAGTTCATAAACTATGGGTCAAGAAAAACGAGCTTAGATTGGCACAAACAAAAGAAAACTTCGGTTTTAAAACACAGCTCACCAGCAGTGTGGGATCGACTTTAAACCCTACACAAAATAGATATAGATCGACGTCGGAAACAAACTAAGTCGTTGAGCCTGGACAACGAACTAAAGTTTATGTACACCGGTAGCCCACTGTACCTCAGATACGATATCATCTCGTGACACATTTTCGTTAGCAATGGCGGTCGCTACGCACTACGTTTTCCTTTAAACAAGACAGCAGTCTACAATATACCACGTTCGCTCAAAAAAGAGAACTATGAAGCATGTGCGATCTCTGTTCGACTTGCGACACCCCCGGGATTTCAAGTTACCAACATCCCGAACGGGAACCTTGTAAATAATACGAGATCATATACACTACATGCCAGACAGATCTCGTCTACGGCAAACCCTTGGCGACCTATCACATCCACCGCATCGTCCCTCGCTGATGCCGTAGTGAGAGTTCCTGGCTGACGGCTGGTCGAGCGCAGGGTTGTTCTTGGTTGAGGGCCGGGCGAGCGTGGGCTTGTACCCGACCGCTTCAGTCTTAATATGATGCAGCAGCTCTACTGGTGTGCCGGGTAGATGACTCAATGGATAATACGAGAACTAGTTTGTGCTGTTATATATACCGAACGTAGTATGCATAAAAAATATATACAAGGGCTCAAATATAAACACCAGTTTGCAACCTCTGACCATGCTCAATCTGGGGCGCGGATTGATCGAGGTGGCCTAATGAAATTGATATTAACATTGTATTGTGTATAAACTGCTTCGTTTTGAGTTGCATACGCTGCTGTGTTTTCACCCTTGACCAAAAAGGGGTCCATTTATTAACCCAAAAAAAGTTGAAGAAAAGCGCCAGTTAGTGCGCTTCTGTACATTACTTGATCAATCTGATCGCTTGTTTTTTCCATGTTCTTGTTTTTTGCTACTTATAAATCGAATTGTTTGCGAGACACAAAAAACTCTCAAAACTGGTTTTGTTTCGTTTTCGGTGAGGACAATCGGCTAAATCTTACATAGCATCACATCTATCACACGCTGATACTTTGTCGGTGCGTTGGTGTAGGTGAATCACGATGCTGGATGTCTTTCTCATTTCCTAAGTCGTTACTCACAAGTATTACAGTCGACAAAGTGATTCCCATACAAACTCAAGTAAGTGGCACACCGTTTATGCGAATTACTTCCTGGTTTATTTTACACGTAAATCACCACGTTCATGTGTAGACGTTCGAAAGGGGATGTTTTTTTTATTGTTTGCTTTTCTCGGGAGCTATCGGCCAAATCCTTTTCCGGTTTGTACGAGAACACCTACATGTGCGCAAAAACGAAAACGAAAAAAGCAACGTCCCCTTTTGAAGGTCTTCGTCATACCAATTTACAGTTTCTATATGGCAAAAACGGTGTTCCAATCAGGCTGCAAGGTTCAAGTTACACACTACAGCAGGTCTAGACCAGCTTGTGGCAGTTATTTGCGTCTAAGGTGCGGTACTTTGTCAGGCACTCGAAGACGCTCTGACTGCCCATCAGAGCCTATCGAGGTCCTTGGTCGCAGACAAAGCAACCAAGGGCGACCTAGTCTCACGTGTTTACGACGGCGCAATGTAGTAAGGCACTCCTACCCTGGGCAGGTCATGCACTGGATGACATCTATGCGGTATGGGGCTAACCCTACTACCCGAGGCAGGTTGAGACAAGACCCTCTCAGTCACTCACACTATCCGGGTTTGATGATGCTTTGTTATGTTACCGCTGGTGCTTGATCTGAGAGAAGTCTGGAAGGCGGGGAGCAAATATCATTCGCTTGGCGTGTTTCTGTCAGACAACGACACTCAACAATGAAGGGGACACGGGAATACCATCCATACTGTGACATAGGTACATGGTACGAGTGCGTGTTTTTCCCTTTCTGCCTGTACAACAAGTCTTAGGGCCTCATATCAGTGTGTGCACATTATTTTCCACCCACCACGTAAAACCACTGGGCGCATGCATTACGAGGTCGCTACGCGGAGGCTCCACACGAGCTGAACATCGCCGCCAGAACACCCAATACGTGGTAACTGCTTGATCAGCGCAGTTTGTGTCCACAACTCGAATGATATCCACACATGTACCAGGCAGTAGAGGATACTATGAACACAAGAAGGAAATAAAGAAATCCAGACGGAAAGATTAGTACGCCGACATAATTGACATGTTTCGCTCTGCGAAACACATAGCGCCGGTTTCGTCATGGCAGTGGCTTACCTGATCGGTTGCTCGGAGGAGTAGCCGGCCCGTTATTGATCAAGCGCACGTAGCAGATGCAGGCAGGCAGCCCCGGCCTGGTGAGTCGGAGTAAATAATGGCTGAGACTCGTTGTGGGGATGCCTTGCGTGGGTGGGGGTGCATTCATGATATCGCACCGACACGATAAGTGGCAACTGACGCACCTTTCTCTCTCCCAAATGGGTCATGAGGACTGCCCTAGCCGTGATTTTCAGGGGCTGCCCAACTATCTACATTCCGACATCGGGGTGGGGCGCGTTATTCGCTGAACATTTATGACGGGTGTCGTCTTCACGCTAAACCGCTTTTTCGATACACAACTTAACTATATCCAGCATTTCCAACCAACTTCCTAGCTGATTTTTATCTTACGTAGAGCCGTGCATTCTTACAGGTGAATTCGTGTGATCACACACAACCAAATGGACAGATATAGCCTATGGACCTATGGGGATGACCACCAAAAAACGATTGTTGTTGTGGTCATCCCCCATAGGTCTGATCAGTAGTCGGTACGTAGTAGCCAAGTTTAGAAGAGGTCCGACTGGAAAAGTGTAGGAATTTTTTATAGGTAGTGGTGCGGACGTTTCCTGATCACGCTTGTCACCTGATCCTGCAGTGGTAAAATAACACAGGTATCAATAGCATCACTATCTACTACTAAAATAATAGAAGAGCAGGTGTTGCGTGTTTTCATATGTCGAGCTGTGTAAATATTGTTACCTGGTAGATTTGATAGGGATACAATTTATATCGTCGGTGTTTACAGTAGTGGCCACAAGCAGTCGTGCCTAGCAACAGTGAGTGGTAAAACAATAACCGACAGGGAAGAAGTCCTTTTATTTTTATCATGTACATGTGAAGGACAGGGTAGTTAAGGGGTAGTTACGTATGTATCGTAGACGTCAGAATCACGCATGTAAAGATGGACACCTCAAACGACAGGCCTAAAGAGCCTGCCAAGTCATCAACCCCGGGTCGCAAGCGGTCCCTTTGTTTTGATGTAAGGTCGAACTCTCCCCGGGGAAGCGACGGGGTCATCTAGGCCCAGGCCTTTAAGGAATGCCTGAAATAATGCCTGAATGACCGTTTCTGAAAACAGCGTGTCTGAACGCGATTTTTGTGCCAATCTTGCCTATCTTTTCTCAGGCACGGCCAGGCAAGTCAAAATGACAACAAAAGGCATAGGAAATAACGCCGTTATATTGAAACTCCCAAATTTGGGGGAAAGGGGGTTATTTGTTGTGTTTTGTTTTTGCGGTCACGCGGTCACACAGTGCATCAGGCATAAAAAATGGGCAGTGCATCAGTGCATGCACAGATGCACAGCGCACAGCCAAGGCATCCCGCAAGGCCAAAGCTCTGCTAACAGCCATTGACGGTTGTCGTCCCAGAGTATCACGATACTACCTTCTGGGTGGCAGGCACCATGCCCGCTGAAGAAGGAAGTACGCACATACCAGCATTTTCGTAGATTGCGGTAGAGGGGTCAACGGTCAACACCAATCGTAGTGTGCCGTCAAGTGAAGGGTCATTGGGTGACGTAGAATAACACTCTTGGTTGGCGTCTTCTGATACGCAGGCTCTTCACGGAAGGAGGTAGACTAGGCAACGGGCTTTCAATGGTTTGGATTATGCTTTCTCGTGGTTTTTGTGTCCGATGAATCGACCGATCATATCGCTGAAGGCTGATGGGGCAGAACCAACGCTGGGGCTTGATGATTTTCTCGCCCGCGCATGCAAAAGGTTTGGATTTGAAATTGATGATTTATTAAAAATGCAGTACATATATTTCGAACGCACACTGTCGGGGGCCCCGGGGGGGGGGGGGCGGGGGGGGGGGGGGCGCCCCCCCCCCCCCCGCCCCCCCCCCGGGGGGGGGGCGGGGGGGGGGGGGGCGCGTCGCCCCCGCCCGACACTGCTATTGCATCCAAGCTCTGTTTGGCTGCCGTGCCAACCCAGCACTACACCGCTATTTGCGTCCAAGGCCTGGTACTGGATTTCGTACTGCTTCCGACACATCATTCACTAGGCTGCTGTTGCGAGCTGTACTCGTGTCGTCTTCCTGTCTCTGCTGCTGCTGCACACTCTCCAACACATCATTCATTAGGCTGCTGTTGCGAGCTATACTCGTCGTCTTCCTGTCTCTGCTGCTGCTGCTGCAAACTCTCCAACACATCGTTGCGAGCTGTACTCGTCGTCTTCCTGTCTCTGCTGCTGCAGCACTCATCACGTAGTACTTACTACTGCTGTGGGTGTGTGCTGTTAACCTTCGTATGTTTCCTCGTGCTTGACCTCCTGGTCTTCAGGCCATGCTTTACCGACAAATATTTGACTTCTTTGTGCCCTGGGCTACGGAAGAAATCCCCGTCTGGAAAACGCCGCCTACAAGAAGATAAACCACAATTTTCAAACAGCGATACAGGCGATACCAAGCAGCTCGGCACATACTCCCACTCAAACCGCGCACACGACTCACCCACTACTTCTGCCCCCCGTGGGACACACAACTATCCTGTCGCCTCGCTGCTGTCATGCTCCTGTCTTACGACTGTTGTGGGTGCGGGCTGTGAACCTTCGTATGTTTCCTCGTCCTAGACCTCATGTGCTTCGGGCTTCGGGCCATGCTTTACCGACAAATATTTGACTTATTTGTGCCCTGGGCTACGGAAAGAAATCATCTTCTGGAAAACGCCGCCTGCTAGAAGATAAACCCCAAATTTCAAACAGCGATACCAGCAAACGCTGTTTCGCATCATTCATCCTCTCGCCCCCAGCACACACACCCACTCGGACCGCGCACACCACACACCCACTACCTCTGTCCCAAGTTGGGCACACCTCCGTCTGGTGGGTGTTCTGTTGCGTATAACTACTCCCTTCTTTGTGACGTTCGATTTGATCCTATCCGTAGTCTGCCGTGTGTGTATCCGGCGGCGGCGAGTGTGTGCTTCTACAGCAGCTGCCGCCTTCGTCTAGTGCAGCTGCCGCCTCGCTGCTGTCGCTGCTCCTCTCTTGCGACTGCTGTGGGTGGGACTGCTATGACCCTTCGTGTGGTTGTTCGTATTAGACTTCTGTTGGTCTTCGGCTGAGTGTTCTTCGCCGTCTTCGAACCTTCCGGCGTACCACCTCCTGGTGCTGAGTCGAAAACACCCCACCAGGCGCGACGTTTGTAAAGTGCCTTCGGGCGAAGCGAGTCACTGGTCTAGTGTGAAAAACGAGGGTACGTCGTACGTATACGTAATGAATGCACTGCGTACTACTGCTGCTGCATTGGATACTTACTAACCTACTGTAGTTTGTCCCGCAAACCATTTGCTCGCCAAAGCGAGCCAACAAAACACTGTGACTTCGCTCCCGCCAACACACGACTCCCGCAAACCAATGTTTCGCCAAAGCGAGCCACCAAAACACTGCTGTGACATGACCCTAACAGTTCACCCTTCCCGGCCTATCTTTGTGCAGCCTGCCCTGTGACCCCGGACTATCTGTCTATGCTGTACTGTATGTGTTTGTACGCACATAAGGCAGTATTCCACTCCATAAATGAATACTGGAATTTGTGAATTTGTCATGCGGCCAATTTCTCGTCAAAAGCGAGGCACCAAAGCACTGTGACTTCGCTCCCACCAACTCACGACTCCCGCAAACCAATTTCTCGCCAAAGCGAGCCACCAAAACACTGTGACTTCGCTCCTGCCAACACACCACTCCCGCAAACAAAAATCTCGCCAAAGCGAGCCACCAAAACACTGTGACTTCGCTCCAACCAACACACGACTCCCTCAAACCAATTTCTCGCCAAATCGAGCCACCAAAACACTGTGAAATGACACTAACAGTTCACTCTTCTCGGCCTATGGATTTTTTTATTAAAAGTGCGAATCAAAGGTCGTGTTCTTCCATACATATTATTTGATTTATGGGTTTAGAGAGCGTTCCCTGTTCCATTATTAATACGGTACGCAACACTTCGCGGAAGCCAAAAAACATAAGCGAGAGTGTAACTTTTCCACGTCGTACACGATGATGAATTATGGCATAATCGTACGATGGTTTACGTTGAGCCAAAATTCAAGGCATGAACCGTGGTAGGGAAGGAGGGAGAGGAGTCTACTTTGTGACCCCGGATCTGAGTTACGACTAGGGAGGGAGACAGACGGAAGTGCGAAGATATTAAATGGGATGGACTAAACAAAAAATGTACAAACTAAGTCGAGTCTCGAGGAAATTTCCGTAGCGCCGTACATCATTATTCTGGTGAATATATTGCTACAGTAGGTAACGCGCATACCTGCATCCTTGTTTGCTGTTGTATATAAACATGTCTTTAAGCTATTCATCGTAATATTAGCTATTGTATGATATTTAGTTGCTCCCAAACTTCAATCAAGTATTAAAAACGCAGGTGTGAAGTTCCAAAGGGAAAATGCTCAATAATTCCAAGTAATTCGTCTAGTGGTTCGTCTCCGAAAACTTAGGTGCAGTTCAAAATGTGTTACAGTCGCGTGTTGAGCAAGATAGGCATTTATGTCTGAAACCCTAAACTACTTGAAATTGGTGTTGGGTTGAGTAAGATAGGCATTTATGCCTTAAACCCAAAACAACTTGAAGCTAGTATGGGATTGAGCAAGATAGGCATTTATGCCTGAAACCCTAAACTACTTGAAATTAGTGTTAGATGTGGCTTGGCGGGCTCGTCAGGTTTCAGGCACGTTTAAGGCATTATTTCAGGCATAGATAGGCACGTTTAAGGCGTTTCAGGCATTTGCCTATCTACGTGCCTATTTCAATTATTTTCGCCTCCGGCGGGCCTATCTCCATATATATGCCTATTTGCACCTGCGGCGTGCCTTAAAGGCCTGGGCCTAGTAATCCATTGTACCCCCCCCCACAAGTAGGGTCCCGCAGGACAAAGCCTCGAGTGTGGTGGCCTCGCGCGCTCGCCCCTTGGCTCAGTCCAAGACATAGACACTTAGCACCTCCTTGCTACATGATACGGAAGAAAAGTGGTCGACACGGTCGGCTGTTAACGACCCCTGCAGGCATCAGGGATTGGGAGCTCGTCACTGCGACATCATTAGCCCTGGGGACAGGCACCAGTTTCACAATGATGACTACCGTGGGATTCGAACCCATGAGTACGAATACATGACGACCTGAACGCAAGTATACTCCTTTGGTATCATACGTGTTGGGCATGAAGATTTCCCATCATTAATAAGTATCGGGTAATACCCCGTATATGGTTGATCCACACTGCAATATATTTTTCCTTCGAGCCGAACTATGTCGACGGGTTTGCGTGTGTTATTCACATTAAACTTTCCTTTCTACCCTTCGACATCCAGCACACCCAGTGTCCGTGCCGATTCTTCATCGTAAAAAAGAACCAGTTCTGCGGTCACTAAACTACGACACAGGGATACTACGCTCAGTGCAGTAAGCAGAGTAGACAGGAAAAAAGGAAGGTTTAATGTGAAGAACACACACATATGACCTGGCGGTGAATTAGTTATTGGCCGCGATAGGTTCGTCGCATGGTCAGGATGATTGACAGTCCCAGCACCCTGTGTTTTCGATGAAACAGTGCCGTACTCGGGGCAGTTCATTTATACGAGTCCCAACGAGTATTGAGTTACCTATTCCTCGGTTCGTCCGGGGGCTAGTACAGTACGCGACAGCACTTAATAATTTCCTATTTAAACTCAGCCTCGCGTTTTATTTCCTCTCTAATTTCAGCAGATATGCTTAGACCCAATTTCATATTGGGAGAATAGGGGCAAAACGCCAAATTCTTGAAAATTAAAATCTTATTTTGCAAAGGCGTCCAATGCGCGAACTTTTGTTTCTTGAGCGGTGGTCAATATTTTGTTTTTTACATGGCATCCATCACTCATAATTCACAAGATATTCATGAGAAACACGATAATCCTCTTAAAGGACTGCAGGCATCAGTTATTACTATAAATGTCGTTGGAAATATTTTGTGCCGGACGAGCCATACCGAGTATACCGAGTACACCGACATTGAGTACACAGTAAAAATTAGAACTCTGGTCTTATGGTCCATGCGGTCAACTGTGATGGCGGGGCTTTGACCCAACGTGCTATTACTGTAATACGTCGTACAATCGTGTCTCTGTCATTTGTGTGTCAACTGGATGATGAGCATCTCTGGCTCGGGTGTTTGAGCGATGCTCGCCCTGAGCTGTGTGTCGATCCCAGTTTTTTCTGGTCGATCCCAGTCTATTTTGTGTCCTATTTTTAGCTTGTACTGGTGATGCGCTGCTGCCTGCCGCACGAACATGTACCATATACAAGGTTCCCCTTGGGATGGTGGTCAGTTGAAATCCCGGGGGTGTCGCAAGGTGATAATTGATCGCACATGCTTCATATTTTAATTCTTGGAGCAAATCTGTGGAATAGACTGTAAACTTAGTAGCGACGGCCATTCCTAACGAAACAACTGTCACGAGATGATATCGTATCGGAGGTACAGTGCGCTCCCGGTGTTAAGAAACTTCATTTTGGTGTCCAGGCTCAACGACTTGTTTTGTTTCTGAAGTCGATCTGACTATTTTTCGTAGGATTTAAAATTGATCTCACAGTTGTACTGTAGTTACCACGGCTGAGTATACAGAAGATAGTTATGACAGAGCTGTTGCCCGATGAGTCCCGCCCGGGTCCTAGATATGAGTATTCACTCGTACGTAATACCTTTTGGGCGGGTACGCTGGTACGCGTTTTGCAGTCGAGTACTCGTCTAAGGGTGCCCGTCGAACAGCTGGATACCCGGGTGCCCTGGGCCCAAACTCTCGGCGAGTATGACGTGTTATCCATATACCCGTGACGGGTATTAGCGGTTTTGTTGTTTTTAATCGCTGCTGTAAAGCGCGGGTGATATTATAATCAGTGGGGGAGGTTTTGCTGGATTCTCATACATGAAACACACACGCGTACACAATGAAAGACAGAACACAGCAAAGCAGTACTCGTTATTCGTAGCTGTCACAACTAGATCTGCTGGATTCCTCCTGCTACTCGTAGCTGTTTACTACGGGCCCGGCACACGCATACAGGACACAACAACAGCCGCCACAAAGGCAACAATCTGAACAGCGGCTACTGCGTATTCTGCAGCTTTATCTGCTGTACTGCTGTGCTGTTCGATAAACGCCGCCTTGGCTGCTCTGTAGTTTGTAGTCAAGACTAGAGACATGTACCCGTAAATTACACAGTAGTCGTACTCTACCAAAATACTCGTATTCGTACGCATGTAGATCGGCCTATCGTTCGTACTCGTAGATCTGTGTATGTGTACTTTACGTAGATTCCAAAATATTGGAACCAAATTTCAAATGTACATATAATGAGCCTGTAATATTTAGAGCGTCTCGTACAACTACTACTACTGCTGTACGCAGCCCAGACAGAGCAGACGCATGCAACATGGCATCAACTACTGCTGCACGACGCTTGATGTGTGCCTCGTTCGATATCGGTGTGGTCCTTGTTTTCTCGTGCATGGTGCGTGCTTTGTATGTTCCGTTCATACGGCGGGTCAAAAACGAACCATCAAAGTTCATCCGGACGAAAAAACAGTCGTACGACAGGTTTTTAGAGTAGTTGCGAGGCGGTGTCAAGTCGGAACGTCTCCCCTGAGATATGTGCCAGAATTCGCGACTTTGAAGGCCCAGAGCACGCCCCACGGGCCTCGGCCGGGACCCGCACTTGCGCCGTGGCGTACACGCGGCCCCCCTGCGTGCCCCGCAGCCGACAGCGCGAGAAAAGACCCGCGGCCGGAGATGAAAAGTGAAATTATTCCGGGAACAACGTCCATTTGGTACCTGTGTAAATTTTAGGTGCCTCTCTATAATATCCGACAAACTGAGACGAGGTTTGGAAATATACCTGTTTCGTGATCAAATCCAGAGATAAACTTGACCCATTTATCATGTTTTTCGTGTGTAAAATGAAGCCAAATGGCGTACTTTAATGTAAGTTAATTGGCTGGCCTCGCCAGCCAACCAATAACAATAGCCGCGAACTCCAGACAACTCACAGCCCTACGTAGTATTAACATGTACGGCATGTCATATGGTACTACCGAGTACGATACGTATGATGGGCCGCACTCTCATGGTCTCACCTGATCGCCCATAAGGTTTGACCACTCACAGGTCAATTGTTTATTTCTTGTCCAATGAAAAACATCTAAAATTGGGGCTCCCATGAGGGTCCTCATAAGGGTTGACCATTCAGCAGCACCATACGTGCGGCGCGATTACCACAGCAGCGCGGCGCGATTACTAGCAGCTACATCTCTCCCACAGCTCTGAGGCTCCGAGGTGAGTTCGCAAGGCTGCGAGGTTCCGGGGCTAGGCCCGAGCAGACTGAAGGCGACTGCAGGAACGATGCGGGTCGAGAGAGTGGCGGTGGCCTTGCTGCCACTGGTCTGGGTCGCACCGCCCTGCCCCGCAAAGTCGAACGGAAAGCGCTAAAAGGTAGATGCGGCAAACCAAAACAGCAGGTGATAGTCGAGCATGGATGGGGTTCACAGGACAAGCCGGTGACAGCCACCCCAGCGTGCAAGGAGGAGGTGGAGATTACAGAGGGGGTGGCGGTGGCGGGGAAAGCGGGGGTGGTGGAGGTGGTGGCGATGGCGATGGGTTTTCGCATGGAAGCTATTGATACGACCTCGGGCTCATGCCAGGGCCTAGCACAGGCAGGCAGGGTCAGCGAGCTGGAGCGCTCCTCACGTGGACATAAACCACGTATATATTTTCGTCGGACCTCGCAGGCCACCATCGAGGCGCAGCGAGCAAGTCAAGCAAGCAAGTCAAGTCAGGGCAAGGCAAGCCAAGTCAGGGAAGTCAACAGCAAGCACGAGACCTCACAGATGGAGAAAGCCTCATCAAGTATATGAACTCCCTAATATATGAAACCGTCATCATACCTGCTGTATCGAGTACCAAGCACAATCAATATCCTCCCTGCTTTGCAATCGATACTGTGCGACACCACACATCCGCAGTATGCATACCGAACAGGTGTACAGTCCTATCAACTAATATCCTCCCTGCATGGTGAACAGCATGCCAATCAAGCATCACAATATCGTAGCATGGTCACACCTCATAGCTGTCCCGAAAACCACAAATCATCATCCCGAATCAGTAGCACACACTCCAAATTCACGTACCGAATGTGGACCACAGTGTCCCAAACCTTCAAGCAAATTCAAAGTACCGAATACCACAAGATTAATGAAAACCTCAAGCAAATTCAATGTACCGAACACCAGAAATTCAAGCACATTCATTCAAATTCAAATACCACAATCTAAACCATGCTGGCTCAAACTTCAACAATCTTCCAAGACACTCAGCTGCCGTAACTAGGGCATAAGGCCTCGGTAATCAGACGGTCATCAGCTCGGTGTCAACAGGTCGATACAGGTTTGTCCAGTAGTACCAACTTCAGAGACCAAAATCTAAACCATACTGGCTCAAACTTCAACAATCTTCCAAGACACTCAGCTGCCGTAACTAGGGCATAAGGCCTCGGTAATCAGACGGTCATCAGCTCGGTGTCAACAGGTCGATACAGGTTTGTCCAGTCGTGCTAACTTCAGATACCAAAATCTTCAATACAAATCTCAATACCGTACAATGTATTCACAATTTTAATCAGTAAACAGGCAGAATTTTCAATACCCGAAAACCATCAATCAAAAACCACAACCCAATCTTAACCCCACCAGCCCAATCAGAAACTCATTCAATATCCTCCATTCTCGAATCCTCGTTCAATCAGTCAACCAGTCAATCAATGTATTTTCCGAACTATCAGAAAAGCCGCCCAGGCCAGACAGCCAGAGACGGTATCACCATTGAGATCGACTCTAAGACTAAATAATAAATCTCAAATCCTCATTCAGTCGGTCAACCAGTCAATCAAAATCAATATATTTTCCGAACTACTAGCAAAACCGTCCAGGCCAGACACCCAGAGACGGTATCACCATTGAGATTGACTCTTTAAGACTAAAATAATATATCTCAGATCCTCATTTCAGTCGGTCAACCAGTCAATCAATGTATTTACCGAACTATCAGAAAAGCAGGCCAGACAGCCAGAGACGGTATCACCATTGAGATTGACTCTAAAACTAAAACAATAAATCTAAAATCCTCATTCATACGCAAACGAAAAATATCCGACCGCGTGGTATGGTTTCAAGCTTACAGCAGTAGTTATTACGCCAACTTATCATCGGGGAAACGTGATCTCCCCTTGCCACGAGCTGCTGGTATAATCAAGAACCTTCGAGCGATATCCACACAAGGAAAGCTCTGAAGTGTACTATTTTATCACCAAGCAACAATGCCTCAAGAACAGCGTTTTGACCAACCAATACGTAGTAGGGCGCGGGAAGACAAAACGCATTCATAAATATATTCATCAAGATTCGAATGGCGTGATCAGACAACAAGTGCAAGTGCATATTTCACATCGCCAACAAAGAGCACATAGTAACTGCTATATGATTACGTGTTTAAAGCACCTACTCCACTTATACTCCTCCTGCTTTTAAGTACGTACATAGCATTTGTGCTAAATGATTGATGATCCCCATCTCGTACCTATAACTGGTTCGTTACGGAGGGAGGGAGGGAGAGAGGGCGGAAGAGCACACAACATACAGCAGTCAATCTGAGTCGCCCAAAACATATGTTCATTCGGTATCAATGCTCCACTCCATCGCGTATTCATATCATATCACAACGCCCAGAATTTTCCAACATCGTATTATACCAACCATGATAACCTTATCTGAGCAGTAGTACGTTCGCAGTTGCGTTGTACCATGGTATAACGCAGTGTCTTATATGTATGCATGGATGTATATACGACCTTCGCGATCATAAAACTGTCCGCACATAGAGCACTACCGTTTACATCAGGTACACACAAAATAAGCATACGAAAAATCTCATAAATCAAAAACCACCGCACGCATATACCTGGTATACTCACAGCAGTATAATAGTACTTCTCGTACAAATAGCAAAAACATGGCACACAGACAAAATAACCGTATGAGCATGTTCCAAGTACCTTCCCCTGTTGATTACAGGTCCGAGTAAAAGTTACAGCAGAATTGCTGCATGTCGGCTATTATCATACGTACACTGATGTGTTGCTATCTGACAAGGCTAGTACGTGCAGTGTGGTAGCACAGCGTTCGAAGCAAAGTACACAACCGAAACATAACAATGTCGGCTCGTCAAGTGCTCGTCACGTACGTACTCAATCCCTATCATGCGTGCATCATATATCATCCTCCCCAAGTCCCAACCCAAGTACGTAGTCCATCGTCCCGCGCAAAATAACGAAAGACAACAGAACCAACTACTCGTATTCAGTATAATGATAGGTGGTCCAAACAAGCCTTTTCTACGACACACCTACTATTAATTTACCTGAACAGCAGTATGATAGCGGCATCTTCGTACGTATCATCAAAAACATCATCAAAAACAGAGAGCAATCGATCAGGCAGCACGAACACAGCGTATACCTCAATCAGGGCTGAACGGAGGCATGAGCCCAGGACCCAGGAGCCATTGCGGTCCAGCTTCCATGCTGATCCAAACACAACCTTGCTGTAGGTGGTGTTGCTTGCCGCCGCCCCACCCGTCCTTGCTCCACTGCTGCTGCTGCTGCTGCTGCTGCTGCTGCTCCTCCTCTTCCTTCTCCGCCTCTTCCTCCTCTTTCCGTTGCTCGAATGATAACAGGGCTCCGTGTGCCAGCACCAAGCGACTCGCCACTACTAGGGCGTGCTGCTCCGCCTCGAGGTCTGCACGCGTGCCTTCCGCGGGCGGTGGCGGAGGCGGTGGTAGAGGCGGCGGTGGCGGCAGCGGCGGTGGCAACGGCTGATGCTCCTGCTCCTCGCCCATCCCAACGCCGTCATCCCCGACTCCTACTCTACTTTCCTCCTCCTGAGGCCCCCTTCCACTCGCACATAAAACCATCTCTCCGACCTTTTTCTCTTCCGCGTGTGACGGTTTCTTCGTCACCGCGGGGTGGGTTTCAACGTGGCGCGCAGACAGAGCCCGGGCTCACCCAACAAACCGGCTCAAAGGGGCTCCTCTCAACCGGAAGCAGCTGCGGCAGGGCCCGCTGCCCATCCTGTGCACTGCTGCCGCTCCGGGAGGTCTGCTTCCCACCTAGCTTCACAGCTCCTTCTTCTTCTCTCTCCTCGTCACCCATATCTTCTCCGTTTTCTCCTCTCGTCGCTTCCGCATCAAATTCGGGGGTGGGCGTAGAGCGGGTATGGTTTGCAGCAGTGGCCAACGTGCCGGCTCGAGCCTCCTGCTCTTGCCGCACTGATGTCCCAGCTGCTTTCCTCCTCTGCTCTGCCGTTGCCCTCTCCGAATCAGCGCGCTGGGCCTCGCTCGGCGCTGCACGCAGCTTCGCTATCATCTTCATCCGAAGGGCTGCCAGCTGCAGCTGCTGCGGCTGCTGCTGCTGCTCCGGTTGTTGCGGCTGCTGCTGCTCTTGCTGCAGCGGCTCGCCTGCGTTGCTCGTGCCTCGCGCAGCAAGCGGGCCCACCAGCGCCAGCTCACGTCTGGCCGAGGCGGCACGCTGTTGCCGCGGCCGTATCTGGTGGACTACCTCTTGCCGCCACTTGATTTTCTGCTGAGCCGAGGATATCCAACTATCCACCTGGTTGAGACGGGCCCTGTCCTTCGTGAGCACAGCAGTCCCCCTTCCGGTCCGTGCAGCCCAAGCTCCTTCATGGTCCTCGATGCGCTCTACCAGAACGAAGCGCTTGGCATACATCTCGTCCACGCGCCCCATCAGCTGCACCGTCAGCCACCTCTCCCTCTCCAAGTACAACTCCCGGAGCTGGAGATAACTCTTGCCCTCCTCACTAGCTCTCCACCTAGCATTATCCGATTCCGCGGCATCCATCTCGACGCGGAAAAACCACCACACCGCCTGATGCCCCAAGCAACCCGAGATCACGTGTCAACGACCCGCTATAGCGTATTGATACGACCTCGGGCTCATGCCAGGGCCTAGCACAGGCAGGCAGGGTCAGCGAGCTGGAGCGCTCCTCATGTAGACATAAACCACGTATATATTATCGTCGGACCTTGCAGGCCACCATCGAGGCGCAGCGAGCAAGTCAAGCAAGCAAGTCAAGTCAGGGCAAGGCAAGCCAAGTCAGGGAAGTCAACAGCAAGCACGAGACCTCACAGATGGCGAAAGCCTCATCAAGTATATGAACTCCCTAATATATGAAACCGTCATCATACCTGCTGTATCGAGTACCAAGCACAATCAATAGAAGCTCATCCGCTGGGGAACGTTCGTCGTCCTGTGGTGGAAACTCGCCGGGAGGAGGTCATGATACCGACGGTCTGTCTGGCGGCCGAGGTGGTCGTGGAGCGACAGCTGGTGTGGGCCAAGTTGCTGGGGTGGGGATAGTACTTCCTATTAGAATGGGATCCTACCAGTGTCTGTTGGTAGATCACTCATTTTGTAGCAGCCTTCGAAGCAGATATCTATTTTACACCTAGCACCTGGTATCCGGCCTGCAAAAACACGATACTACGTACTGGACCTAAAACTGGTCTTCTGCTGTACAGGTAGGTGAAACAAATATACTACGTTGGCTGGAAATGTATTGAACGTTGATTTTGAATATAAATGAGAAAACGCTTATTATATTTACGGACATAATGGCAAAACTTACTGGTGTTACGACTAGTATGATGATTTGTACAACGTACGAGGAACAACTACCTGGTACACCAGGTATGTACCAGGTACCTGGTCATGCTGTACGTACAAAGTACTTGTAAGTACTTAGTGTCATGACTGGTATCATGGTGCACAGCAGCGTAATAATGCTCTAAGACTTAGGTCTGTTGTTTTTGTGCTTGCTTTACGGCCATGTATATACGTACATTGAAAACAAAACTACAGCAGTAGTCGTAGTCATCTGATTGTATTGTTTCTTGTTAGTCGTGTAATACCATAATCGTATATACGCTCGTACGTAACGCGCCCTGTATGGTGTCGGTGCTGGCGTTATTGACGTACTCTTCGTTGCGGCACCTTCTGGCTGCTCCTGTCCTCCCTCTCCAACCGTTTTTTCGCTTGGGTACTAGGAGGTGGCTTCGACCCCACAGCAAAATTATATCGCAGGTATAGAAAAGTACGATATCCAAAGCGGCGGACAAGCGCAGACTGACAGGCTCGTATCCGTACGGCAGTGTGTAGTGCACCCCCCTGATCCCACAATGGCGCGCAACACGCCACCACTTGGGGCAGGATGGTCCCGCCGTCGCCAAATCTTCTACATCGCTATGGCATGGTCAGCAACGTGTACGGCGGATTGATTGATAAAAAGACCCGACAACCTTTGCTGCGGGCGGAAGCCAGGGAGGCTGTTAAGCGTCTTCGAGTGCACGTCAAGACCGAGTGCTTGACTGACCCTATGGGGCTGCCAATGTAATTCCAGGCTGGGAACGACTCTGCGACTGGCTCCAGTATTAATCGGTGCATTGGCGGCGCCAATGATTTAGAAGGGTACCATTTGCACATACATGCACTTGGTGGCGTTGTGCATTTCGCCCAGGCTTGCGCATCTTCTGCTGCTCGAGCAAGACTTCAGATGGAACCTACGTCAGGCTATCCAAAACCGCGGTGTCGACCCTACTGTTGGGGGATTTTACGACCAGCCGGTACATGAGGCCATACAGGTATGCTTTTCCGCTTGCTTCCTTGTTGACTTGCCTAGAGGTGTTGATATTTCGTGTGTGTGTGTGTTTTTTTATGCTTCTCGTCCTATTTACAATACGGCTCAACCGCAGGACACCGACCTGCGGTTGGTGAAAGCGCTACTATTAATAATGGATGCATCGGGTGGCAATACTTATCCTGACACCTCTCTTATCTTTCTTCTTGAAAGACGTGTATATCGTGGACGCTTTGACTAATATTTATATATTTTGTGTGTCGAACGGCTATTGTCTTTCTAGCTTGTGTGTTATCATTTCCATTGATATTTGATTATTTTCTTGCTTATATTTCAGCAATGTTTGAGGTTTTTGTGTGTCCACGGAATATGTAATGACGAAGAACAACCACCACAGGATTTGAGTCTTAAGTGTGCCCCGTCTTTTGTTTTCCTGGTGACTGATGGTTTCCGCGTTGAAATGCAGTATGGTGTTCGTAAAGATGCCGTCTTCACATCTCTCTCTTGCCCTTGTCAGAGGATGACTTCCATGCTGCTCGGCGACGCAAAATATCCGATCTGGGTCTCCACAAGCGCTTACGGCGACACGTGGGAGCGGAGCGGATTTGTTCGCAAAATTCTGCCGAAGTGTGACGAAGAAGGGACTACTGTAGAGGAAATGGGCGCTGTCGATCTTGGGACTTTCGATTTCGAACATCCCGTGAGCGAGGCTGTTTCTCTTCCGGAATTAACTCGATCGGCCGCGACCCTAGCAACTATGCAGGGGGCGCATGTCCCGCACATGGCGGTTTGTACTCCAGCCAAGATCTCTTGGTTTAGCATACGTTCATGAGTTATGTCGTGAATAAGGAAGGGTGCCAATCCTTCATAGACTTCGACCTATTCTCACTGGAGTGGAACGAGCGCGTTGCGGGCATGGAAGCGGGAACGATCCAGGTGGTCGACATTTTCAGGAAGACGGCGGCACACTTGAGGGCACACTGGAAACAGTGAGTAAAACCATGCCGCAGTTGTGTATCAATGCCGGATTTCGAAGAAAATAAATAAAAACGATTCGGTTCTTTGGTGTAGTTGGAAAAGCTTTCTCTGCAACTTACACATAATAACCCTCTCACGTCCGTACCCCCGGCGATGATACAGGCATCAAAATCGTATCAATACCAAGGAAACATTACGGCCTGTTTAAGCACAAGATGCACCCATCAGGGGTCAGCTTCGCGCTCCCGTGGATATTGGAGGCACTGCAGGTGCCGTGGTGAAGCCTTGGCTTCTAGAAGCTCCCTCGGTATTTCAGTTCCCTGAGCAGATAGCAGATAGTGGAGGAGCTGCAGGAGAGCCGGCGTCGGAGAGTGGCCCTGGCGCCACGGTACCCAACGCGTTTTCGCATTTGTTAGCACTGCTTAACTTGTGGACACAAGATGCCGAACGGGCCTTTCAAAGAACACCACAAACAGTTGTTGCCATCAGGGCGGGGGCGGGGGGGCAGTCTGCACTGTACGAGAGGATCTCAAGCGTGTTGCCAAGAGGCCGAACGAAACAAATGTTATCATAAAGTTCGGCGGGCAATGCGAATGTGTTGGAGGCGCAGATCATCGAGGGAGATGTAAATCTGTCCCATCTAACAAGCAGTAGTAGTACGGTGTGAACATAGTTTGGGGGGTTGTTTTGTTCATTGATTGCGACGTATGTATGCAACAGCGATGCATGCTGCTTATGAATCGACCGCATAACCAATGGACAGCGGGTTGCCGTTGGAAACTAGGTCGGAGTGCTTAGAGCGGCGGGGGGGGGGGGGGTGATTTTAGTTTTGATAGATGAGGGGGCGGGAATCAGGATTTAGGTGTAGGTTGTTTTTGGGGCATCGAATAGTAGGTTGGCGTGTTTTCACGTTTTATACGGTGTGATGTTTGTTTTGTTCGTCCTGTTTTAGAGAATGACCAATATACTACGCCACCTTGTGTCTCGCTTTGCCGTTGACGTGGGTCCATCTACCATCCTGGACGTGAGGCGATGCTGGCCCTGCCCTGCCGCTAAGTGTCAAAGCCACGGTATATTCCTATCAAGTCAATTGTATACAGCAGTCTAATGCATCATCTTGGGGCGCCTGGTCTTGCTTTTTTTTCACTTGTATTGTGTATTCTGCTCGATGAGCATGCGTACTTCCGTCTGCATCGTTTTTCTTTTTGTTACACATGAAGCATTGTTGTTCTCTTCACATTAAAATCCGTGCCGGTCTCTCTATCCAGTACCTCCATCTGTCCGCACTATTCCCACACTTGACACGGTCGATTCCCGTGGTCACAGGCTAACTTACTAAAAAAAAGGTATACTGAATTAAAGTGGAACCCAAAGGGTCCGCAAAGCGATCAAAGCCAGTCAAAAACAGATAGTCTGGAGCCCTCCGCTCCCCTCTACACGCTATGCGAAGGTAAAAATAAAACTGCAAAGGTCGACATCACCAATCGGGGGTATACGCCCCCTGATTCTATCTTGGTGCTCCTATAATGCCGGGGTGTTCCGTGCCGGGTTCACGCCGGTCAGGCAAACAAAATCGAGTCCTCCACCCCGATTTCTTGCTGTCGGCGGTTGCGACCTCTATCGGAGCGTACGCAGCTACGAAGTAGACCGCTCCGCGGTGGCCCGTTATCTCAAACCCCATGGCCATAAGGCATTCATCGATTTATTCGGTGGTGTACGCAGAGTTCCTGCACATTGACTCTTAACGGCGATTCCCACACCGTGTGTTCCACCTGTCTCCGTGCCACAGCAGAACACCCGAAACCCTGCTGCTGCGAATTCCGTTCGGCCTGCCCTCCTTGTCTCCTGTGGCCCTAACACCGAAACATTTTGTCTCGCTGCCTCGTACAGGATGCTGCAGGCTCTCCCATAGCCGTTAGCCCCTTTTACAGCCAGAGTCCGCACATTCCAGGTTGCTACCCTAACAAGTGTACTCTGCTGCCTCTCCCGGGCGATGCGTGGTGCCTTCCTAGCCAGCCTACGCTTCGCCTGTCCCCTCTTTTCCTCCTTCGTGCCCTTTTTTTCTATTTTTTCTTGGTTGGTTTGGGCACTCTCGGGGTATAGTAAAAAACGTTATCAGGGTGTTTGTCTGTTGTACCAGAGATACGCCTCATCCCGGAGCGGCTCGACCCTCCAGCTCTGGATTGGGCACACTAAAACGTGAACGAAAAATGGTGATTAAATCGGAATTGACAGCGAGCAATATGGCATTCAACAGCGTACTTTGGGCGGCCTCAGGTAATACGCAGAATTTCACAGAATTTATAACCTGGCACGCAAAACAAAAACACGTCATCCCTGAGAATCGAACCCAGGATCACTTTTGTTAGGTGCTTCGCGCCAAATGGGTTTAATTGTTCATAAGAGGTAAAACCATGGAAGTTCAGATGTATGGTGCCACGTTTACGCACCAGGTATGTACGACGTATCTGGTACTACAGCAGTATACCTGGTGTATGATTGCGATACGTACAGTACGTAAAATACATACATACGGATAATATATAGTTTTTGTATCACGCACCTGTTACACAGCAGCAGTCTTAGAATATCATCCTCATCTTTGTGCGGTGAAAGGCTTTGATGTCGAATTTCGGTTGAGATACTTCGTGCTGTCTCGTATTACGGCGAAAACACAACATATTACGTAGGTACCTATTTCGCGTAATTTCGGCAAAACAGGGGACGTCAAAAAACGTCGCCGGGTACGATCAGAGTAGCCGGTCGCCCCGGTAGAGCAGTGGTCAGCCTTCAAAGACCACTATCATTGGTACCCAAGATCGAATCCCACCGTGGTGAGAGATTTTGTCTTTACATGAAAAAAAATAAAGGAACCAATTGCTGAGAGCGCATTCTTTCGTGGCGTGGGTAGGCGGAATCCGACCCAAGTCGACGAGGGAAAACAGGGCTGAAATTTTCTCGCGATAAAAATGCAAGGCAAGAACCGTAGTGGGGAAGGAGGGAGAAGAGCCTACTTTGTGACCCCGGATCTGAGTTACGACTAGCAAGGACAGAGAAGGATAGAGCGAACATGATAAATGAGATAAGGGGGGAAAAATAATGCACATATCAATGTGCAAACCCCATTGTATTTGTTTGTTTTTTTCCTTAATTCGTCTGATTTTTTATCTTTATTTTGGCTCGTGCTGTAGCGCCTCGGCAGAGCTGAAGCAGCAGCTCGCAGGTCCACAGTGCAAGCTCGAAGTCCAGATATGGCGCCCAGGAAGAGTAAACATGCAGCGTTTCCTATATAAATACATGGCTTGTGCTGTCAAGGGATTTGGGACTTCGGGTAATCGCGTCGGCCAATCACCGTGCTTACGCCAAAAAAAAGCTCGCCCAAAAGCAACAAATGAATGACGTACTCCGACATCACTGCTGATGCATACCTTTCCTCTCGTCTACTCTCGTCGGATTTTGTCATGTGGGAGTTGTGAAGCGTCCTGCGGCTTTTCGAATGCAGATGTATTTCAAAGATGGTCCGAGTAAACTCGATAGTCCGAGTATACTCGGAATATCGAGTATTTGTCGTACTCCGAGAGTACTGGTGGCCGAAATACTCGAAGTACTTGGATTACGAGCAGTACTGAAGACCCAAATACTCCGAGTACTGGGAATATGAGCAGTACATATCCTCGAGTACAAGCAGGATTCGGAGTACAAACGGATATATTACTCGGAGTACAGGCAGTATCAGCAGTACAAAATCTCGAAATCCTGCGAGTACACAAAGTACCTGAAGTATTCCTCCTCTAAAATAGTATATTATTAGTTATTCTTCCAGGTAATGGGAGCATCTGTGAATGTTGAAGGGGGGGGGGGGTAGAGATCCGTTGAGACAGCTGGATGGGGAAGGGGGGGGAGGCGGGGTGGATGTTGAAAAGCTATAACCGCCAGTCAGATGCTCCATGAATCTGGGAGTGAGTAATGACGTAATGACGGCCGAGTCTTCAAAACGATGCAAATATGCTCCTACTGTAATATACTTCACATTCCCAGTATACTCCAAGTGTCGAGCATATTTCGTACGCCGAGTTCTGCGAGTATCAGAGTACGAATACTCGGGGCGCTTGAAGTGTGAGCAGTACTAAAGGCCCGAGTACAGCGAGCACAAGGAGCACCCGCAGTGTCGGACCCCGAAATACTCCGAGCATGGCAGTGTCTGCTGTGCAGAATCTCGAAATTCTCCGAGTTCGAGCAGGGTTCCGAAGTACATCGCGCCCAATTACTGCGGGTACAACAAGTACCTGAAGTGTGTCATCTCCAATACTCCTTATGTTACTCCAAGGTACTCGGAGGATCTGTGAAATATTTTATTGAAAATATTATAATTTTTGCATTCGTCATCTGACAATGTGCAGTTCTTATTTCAGCCATACAAATCACGAACAGCTACATTTGACAACCATCAATCACCCCTGGATACAAGACACAAGTATGTACCAAAGATATTGCCGTCCAGGGAATAAATGGCTTCACCGACTATTTGTCGCTTTGCACTTTGCTTTCGAAGTTGTATTATACTAATGCGCTACCCCCCCGCCCGGAGAAGGGGGGTGGAGAGGGGAAGACCCCCGGGGCTGCTCCAACAGCAACCCCACGCTAACATCCGTATACTCGAGTCAACTCCCAACCCAACTGGCGATATCGAACTCTTGCTGCCAGCCGGCCACAAAAACATGACAACTCGAAAAAGACATACAAGGAAATAACCTCATGACCTAACTAGCCACTTGCATACAGACGTGAACACGTGATAATATGCATCACAAATGGAATACATACATTTAAACAAAATGTACTTAAATGTCTAGACTATGCGGATAATAACTCCCTCTCTCCAAAAACTTTCAGATTGCGCGCAACATCCGAGCCGATGCAACACCATACCAGGTACATTCGTTTACTTAGTACATATCATAGTCATATTCATTCGGACGTGCCTCAAACGCCTTCTCCTCCCACAAAGGGATAACGCATGTATTATGATAATAAAAGCAAAACCCCTTGCATCAAGCAAACACCACTGCGGCTAGCCCCCGCCGCCACTTGCGCAATCTACGACACCCGGTCGCAACATTTAGCGAAAACAAACCACGGGTACGTCTAACAAACAGCAACAAACACGCAACGTTACTGCGACCATTTAAATCCCCCTCCACTGACTCCCTCAAAAGCACGGGTGGGTGGGTGGGAACTCAAAACTAGTCTATAACACACCTTGGTTTAGTAGCTCTGACTCTGCTGCAATGCGCTATCACGTGCTGGTCACAACTAAACTACGCACTGAACAAGGTGTGTACCGAGGGCTACGATTCATACTACGATGTATCGCTGCATTCATCTGATGGCTAAACTTCTTACGTACGTACAAAACTCACATTCTCTCATTCTTCCGAGAATATTCTGCCTTTCTTTTTCGATAGAACTTGAACCAAATGTTTTCGCGAAATCAAATCAAAACTTGATTTTATGTATATAAATAATAACTGTTACCGGGATCAGCGGTAGAGTTGGATCGGCACTGGTGCGTCAGGCGCAAAAGTCCAGATGCACGGGCCTTTTTGGCCGTCGGTGTAGACAGCAATGTCCATCTCACTTTTGTGCGCGGAGGCAGACGCCATCAGAAAGGTGGACGGACACTACGTACACAGCCCTAGGTATGTTTGCTAGAGGGAGCTGTACTGTCTCAGTAACCTGGCTTCGCCATCAAAGGAGGAGGGAGCGTGTGGCGACGAGCTGCTGTTGGACTGGTCAATCCCTTCAGCGCGAGAATTTTATTTTTCAGACCAAGCACCCTGAGTGCAACGAGAGAGAAAGCGAGGAGCCGACTGGGAAGGACAGCAACGAGAGCGTGTACGGACGGAGCGGGTCGAGTGTGGTCGTGCTAGGACTGGCCGAGCGGCACCGGAGCGGCGCGCCTGAGCAGCAGCACAGCAGCGCGCCGGCGCAGCAGCACAGCAGCGCACAGGAGAAGCGATCCGGAGCACGGACGACATCGACCCGTGACGGACGAACATTTTTGTTTTTCTGTTGACAAATTCTTCGCTTTTTCCCCCGAATGTTGTTGTTGGGTCGGTGTGGATGACGTCACTGGTTTTGTAGAGAGACGCGGCAGAGATGGCGCGGACACCCCGGGTGCCTTCATTGTGTGCCTGATCGTGGAAGACCCCTTCAATGTGGAACGATTCCTAATCAGTGTCGATGTTTATAATGCTGTGCCTAACACAGACCGTTCAGGATAGATTCGGGTAATTGTCAATGGACATGATGGCTTTGGTTGGCTGTTCTTTTTCACTTTGTGCCCGCGGACTGTCATTCTGGCAGCACTTCAGACAGCAGCTGCGTGCTCCATCTTGTTCCCACGCCTACCGTTTGTTTTTGTACAGACAGCACTTCAGACAGTAGTTACGCTGTAGTCGGCAAATTCATTGGTAAAGAGTGGGAGGGGGGGGGGGGGGACGATGCTGCTGTAGTCGAATGGAGATTGCGGGCGTGTAGTTCAGTTTTGGACACGCATAACATGCTGTAGGGATTTTAGGTGTACCTCTTCGGACTTGTGTATCCTTTCCCTGCTAAGTGTACGTGTTCTTTAGGATTCTCTGATGGCTCTAGCACTTTTGTGACCACGGGCCGTGATCTTGCTAGATCAGACTATAGGGATTAGCAACTGAAACGAGTTTAATGTGAAGAAAAACAACAACAACAACAACCGGGATCTATATAGTAAAGATGTGTGTAGAGTAGATGGAGGTAGATGAAATCACTTAAATTAATTACCTAATTGAGCTAGTGGGGATTAATAAATTTACGAAAGAGAGAGAAAGATATTCCATATTTAATGCTTTCTTATCTTCGTTCATACTGGTCCTTGCACCGTCTTACAAAATCCCCCTTGTTGTCTTTTAGCGGCGAAATATATATAAAAGAGGCATACATTGCCGGTCGCCCCGGTGGTCTAACTGGTAGCCACGAAGCCTGTAGGCCCGGATGTCGAGGGTTCGATTATCCCCATGGAGGTTTTTATTCTCAAACTGACACCGTCTGTCGAGAGCGCATATTATAGCGTGGGTGACGCATGCTACGATAGAGGTGCACCATGCTTTTTCTAAGCTCCTCGCTTAAAGAGCGTCATACCTCACCGAAAAAGTGATTTTCGAGGGAAATAAAAGTGCTGCCGGGTGCGAATTGTCATGACCGGAATACTCTGAAACATTATTCGTCCCAAAAAAAAATGAAAGTCCGACGAATTTGGGTTAAGGAGCCCGATCGTTCAGAAAACGATCCAGCCAAAAAGTGCAACCTCTACCGTAGCACGCGTCGGGTAAAGCAAAATTCGACGAGAGAGTCGACGAGGGAAGAAAGTGCTGAAATCTTCTCGCGATAAAAATGCAAGGCAAGAACCGTAGTGGCGGAGGAGGGAGAGGAGCCTACTGTGTGACCCCGGGTCTGAGTTACGACTAGGGAAGGAGAAAGACGGAAGTGCGAAGAAAATAAATGGGATGGACAAAAAATATAAATAAAAATAAATGATACTGTGAGAACGTAAGGGCAAAGTATGGTCTAAACCCGAATAGGTACCGGTCTTTGACAAAGGCATAGTATCCTTACGCCAGGTTTTGTGGCACGGAGCGTACATAACTTACAGAAGTTTCGGGTACGGGTATGGATGCCGTATAATAGCACACAGAAGTTCCTGATACGGGGATAAAGGTGTTACATAACTCACGAATGTTCCGGGTATTGTGATTGTGACACAGGCGTACATAACTTGCCGAAGTTCCGAGTACGGGTATGGGTGCCGTACAATAACACACAGAAGTTCCAGATATGGGTGTAAAGGTGCTACGTAATTCACGAACGTCCCGGGTACTGTGATTGTGACACAGGCGTACATAACTTACAGGAGTACGTGCGGGTATGTAATTGGTCCAAGGTATTGTGACACGGGGTATACAGGGCTCACAGCAGTGTTCGGGGTACGGGTATATATATGTATCGTACATACCCTACAGAAGTTCCGGGTACAGGTATATTTATACATACATGTCGTACATAACTTACAGAAGCTCGTTGTAGGGCAATACCCGCGGGCATGGTTGTTATTACGTACCTTACGTACAGAACACAACGTTGCAAAAATACACGAACGACTTCGTACTGCTGTAAGTCTGCTTTGGCCCTGCGATCTACGAGCCATGGGGGCAGGGGGGCCCTTATTGCCTACGAAGCTTCATACAGTATATACATAAGATATATACGTGTATACGAGTATATACTCGTATGCGGATATAACGCATGCATCGTAGACATTGCGTTGTTGTTTTGTTCAGGCCCATTTTAATGTATGTATTACCGTGGCCTTTATATTCTCCCTCTTCCTCACGTGGTCGTGAAATGGACCCGACGTCACAAAGTAGGCTATTTCCCATCTATTTTGTTTCTTCCCCACTAGGTTTCTTGCCCTGTATGTTATTGACAAGAATACCACGGCCCTTTCGTCCGTCGTCGACTCGCATTTACCTGCGCCCGACCACGCTCATTAGCGTTCTCAGCAACGGATTCCGATTCTATCAAGTTTTGCTACAGTGGGGGGGCCTATATAAGGCGGTATAGTGTACCGAGGTTTTTGACCGCCCTATCTCGAAAGACCGCCCTATTGGAGATAGGGCGGTTGACCGCCCTATTGGGCTTTTGGTGATATCCCAATAAGGCGGTAACCGCCCTATTGAGTGCATACAGCCTTTTAATGTACGCGTACAGCACAGAGCGCCTCTGACCCAGAAGATGACCCAGAGGGCCTCACGAAGAGGGATATCATACGTGTGCTCGGAGAAGGAAGGTACAGCGTTGCCGCAGTACCAGTGCTGAACCCAGTAAATATGTGTGGTGTCAAATACACACCAGAGCACAGCAGAGCAGACGGGTGCACACACACTTTGCATGTTGAGAAGTATAATATTAATTGAGCTGCGGGCGACAGAGCCCGCCGAAGACACACTCCACCCAGAGAAGACATATACTGCCGTACTGTTGTACGGAGAGGACTCTTTGCTTTGCTACACATTCACAACAGAGCTCCAACCTATTCTACGGCACCGTACTGCTGTCTGACTACTGTACTGCACTACAGTCCTCCGCTGTGCCCCCCCCCTTGGCCTTGTTGAGGCTCACAAAATTGCCTCATGTCTGCCTGCTGCACTGGCTTAGAGGCATGCGCTTTGATGAACGACATCCTGGCCTTCTGCAGATAGAAGGAGGCATCGCCATTGCCGCACGCCTCCGCTGCGCTCTCCAGAGAAACGAAGTGCGACGAAAGTTCCACGTAGGACGGGGGGGCACCGCCCCCGTGCCCCGTCGTATCCTCATCGCTGTCTTCGATCTCTTCAGCATTCACCTCGTTGACGTGAGTGCCTTTCAACGCTTCCGTCATCTCGTCTACCGCATCGAGTTGCATAGCCTCTATGACATCCTTCTGGTCCTCCACTGTAGTGTAGAAAGCACCCCCGCTGGACTAAGAAATCCAGCCTGGACCAGATTTTCTGTTTCTTATTTCGTAGGTGCATCTCGCCCAAACGCAGCACCAGGGCGATGCTTTATACTGATGTGGAGGCAAAAATGGACCGTGGATAGGGCGGTAGCCTCCCTGAATAAGGCAGTAGCTGCCCTGAAAGGGGTAGTTACCGCCTTATATAGGGTCGGTTGCTATATAGGGCGGTTGCCGCCCTATCCGCATCTTCTGTCGTGTCAACCCGATTTTGACCGCCTTATCTCGAACGACCGCCTTATTCATACCGCCTTATATAGGCCCCCCTACTGTATTAACAATAGATTCAATAGTTCCACCTGCGTGATGTTCGAACCCCAGCGTAACTATAGTGAACGTCGAGAGTACTACCTGACGTCCCGAGTCATCTGACACCTGTCGGCACTTTAACAATAGCCATGGTTGGCACGTGGGTTGGAACGTGGGTTGGAGCTTGTCTGTGATCACATCGTCCCGTCGCCACTGCATGCTGTGTGCGCCCATCGCCAACACACCTCCACCACGTCGCCACACCGCAACCACTCAGCCAACGGTACACAAAGAGCATTTATTCGCCGACCCGAGACCCCGACATACCACCAACCACCTTCTACGGTGCTTCCAGTCCTGGCGACCAGTAAGGGACGGGCGACTTCTCCCCTTCACCCAGCCTGCTCGACAGTAAACAAAACCCCGCACGTTCTTGCTTTCGATCGGGTGAGCTGACGATGTGTTTTTTTGTTTGTCATGTATATGTGTTATCTTGGTCCTATACATATATCTACCTATACCTCCTATGAACAGTCCAAACTCTAGGGCTGTGAGTTGGCTGGAGTTCCCGGCTAGTTACTAGTTGGCTGGCGAAGCCAGCCAACTAACTGACTTTAGTTGACTAGTTGGCTGGCGCCAGCCAACTAGTCCACTAAAGTCAGGCGAGCGAAGCGAGCCAAAACAAGCCCCCCGGCCCCGCTGGAGGCGCCCCCGGAGGGCCCGCCGGAGGCGCCTCCGGAGGATCCCGCTGAAGGCGCCGCCGGAGTAAAAATATACGCTTTGGCTTTATTTTACACTCAAAAATCATGATAAATGGGCCAAGTTTATCTCTGGTTTTGATCACGAAACAGGTATATTTCTAAACTTCGTCTCGATTTGTCGGATACAAGAACGGTGGAAATGAGGAGCGTGACAGACGCCTTCAAGTGGTCAAACTCCTAACTGCATTAAGCTACTGCGTTGGCGGTTTTTCTCTTTTTGCTGTGTTCCTGCAATTGACATTGATTGGATCGTTTTGTATTTGAAGTGATTTGTGTCAGCCCATAAACCTTTTTTGGCTCATGCGCAAATATATAGCTTGGTGGGGGTTCGTTGTGGGTTGTGGGTGAGAGAGTAATAGCTGGGTGGCTCGGTTGATCCCTGGGCCGGTTGTCCCAACACCATCCACCAACATTTCTTGTCAAGCGATGTGCGTCAGCGCGAAACCTTGTACAGGAGTGGATCGTAGGTATATGTGAAAAAAAAACAAAATGGCACAATGGTTCCAAGATCAAGTTATCGTGAAAAAATGAAACAAAATTAAGAAGGAAAGCAGCAGCAGCAGCGGCCGGAAACGTCGGGCATCATATTTGTGTACTCAGCAGGTCAAATACGTACGTAGGTACCAGGTACCAGGTATACGTGAAAAAAAAGAAAAACAAAATGCAAAAAAAAGTACCTCATACAGCAGCAGCAGCAGCAGCAGCAGCAGCAGCAGTATATTATATGTAAATTATAGGGGATTTTACAAAAAGGGGTACACCCCCCTGTATCGTTACAAAAAGGGGGACATCGGTTTTCGCCGCCGGGTAAGCCCATGTACTCTGTCAAATCGACTCGAAATTAAAATCTAATGCGTTTGCCACCACTGCACATGCAACATCCTCGCATCCCCAGCTTTTTTTTTTTTTTTTTTCATATGTTTAACGGGTGAACGAGAGCGATCAAAAGGGGGGTGTGAGCATATCTCCCTTTTTGTTATGCCTTCGCGAGGGTATCCCCCTTTTCATCTACTTAGTTTGAGAAAGTCCCCCTTTTTTCGTAACGTCCCCCTTTTTGTAAATATGCAGAGAGATATCCCCCTTTCTGTGTCAAAAAGACCTAGGGTAAGTGACCACTCCATGTTCTGGTTGTTGTGGCACGCCCAACAGACGACGTCTAACGTCGATTAGACCAACGGCCCAAACCTAGGCAAACGTGGCCAGCAGATCAGCATACGATGGTTGGCGCCCTGTGCCCTGTTGTTCTAAAAAATCACCAACATATATATAAACGAGTATACGTAAATATATACGTAACAAATGATAGTAGTACTCCTCTGGTACTACTGTTGGCTGTTGCACGTATATATGTAGTCGTGCCGCTACCGCCGTATACGTATACGCGTATATCAGTTACGTACCATGGCGTAAATGTGAGGAGAGTCTTATTGTACCAGGAAATGAGCTGTTGAGCTGTTCGGTCAGAGTGGTGGTTACTATATGACTTCGTATGAGTATACCGTTAATACGCTGGGCCGTTGGATTGGTGTTGACGACCGCCTCTTTAACGATAACCTCGCCGCGGGTGCTTGGCAGTGTCCCCCCTTTTTTTTTACGATATATTGGGGGTGTACCCCTTTTGGTCAAATGTCCTAAATTATACCTGTGCTCGTTCTTTCCTCGAGAGGAAGTAAGTACACAAGGCAAAGGCCACAGAATCATCGTTCGCGGGCGCCGAGTAACACGAAGCTCACAGCAGACATAACACACAGAGACCAATACACCACCACAAACACCCGCCGCCACGAGCAATATAAGCTCTTGCTGCTCTTGACGAATGGTGGGGGTGGTGGTGAGGGGGGTGTTTGTGGTGGGGGTGGTGTTGGGGGTGGTTGTGATGAGGTGGTGAAATTGTTTTTTTTTCTGGGTCCAAAAAGCTCTCTCTTCTTGAGCCATCATCGCCACCACAGAGCAAGCACCCGACCACACCATCACCAGACCACGGGAACGAGATCCCACCAACGCCCATCAGCTACTACGAGCAACAACAGCTTCCGGTGCTCCTTCGGCTGGTGGGGCGGGGGTGGCGGTGGTGGTCGTGGTGGTGGTGGTGGTGGTGGTGGTGTGGGAACAGCAATAATATATAGGAGTATGCCATTACAGCAAACGCTCAGCGAAGTCACACACACATCACACACCACAGGCCCACGACACCACCACTACACGACCCCCAGCCACCACGAGCACGAGCCACAAGCTTCAGGTGCCCCTGCTGCTTGGCTGGTGGTGGTGGGTGGTGGTGGTGGTGGTTGTCGTGCTGTGGTTGCAATCTGTGCGTGTGGGCGGCTCGTCTGCAGAGTGTGTGTGTGTTCCTCAGTGCGGAGGGTTGACTCCCGCCAGGAAAATAATCTCAGTGACATTTGTCACTGTGGTAACCAATTATGACAGTCACTACCGCCTAGCTCTCCGATCTCGGCACGGCTTTCGAAAGGAGCAGGACAGGACGGTCGGCACGAATAGCGGGCCTCTATCAGTCCCGAGCGTGTCTGAATCGGTTGAGTGTACGCGTCGCGCGTCAACCAAAAGCACCAAAAAAAACAAACCGACGAGGGACGTGCGAGGGACAGACGAGGGACGAGGGACAGACAAACCTCAATATTAAGCAATCCAGTAAATAAAGGCACGCTGTGGCAGTTTTCAGAACTGTTTTTTGTCCGTTTGTGTCCGTTCGCGAGCAGGGGTACACCCCCGCGGGCAGACACCCAGCCCATTATGAAGAGCATCTATTGATGCTCGAAAGCCTGCGGCCTTCTCGCATCAATATCTCATTATTAAAGAGATGCACCCGAAATATATGGTACAACTCGTGCGGCACGCAGTAGCACATCACCACCAGTACAAACTAAAAATAGGACACACAATAGACTGGGATCGGCTAAACTAGACTGGGATCGACCAAAATAGACTGGGATCGACACACAGCTCAGGACGAGCATCGCTCAAACACCCGAGCCAGAGATGCTCATCATCCAGTTGAAACACTCATGACAGAGACATACTTGTATTATTACAGTAATAGCACGTTGGGACAAAGTTCCGCTATCACAGTTGACCGCAATAACCCTAAGACCAGAGTTCTACCTTTTATTGTATACTCGTATCGTCCGTTCAGCACAAAATATTTCCGATGACGTTTACGAAGTAGTCGTAATTCTTAAAAAAAATAACGTTTTGTTTTTATGAGACAACCATATTCGTGACCGCGACGACAAGAGGAATCGATGCTTGGAACAAGAAAGAAAAATAGTTTCCCGCACTAAATTCAAGTAGTTACGCAACAATGCATTAAAAACAAAATCTCGAAGACTGGCCAAGATCGACCAAAAGCAGTCATCTTGGGCAAAACGATGAATATCTCACGCAATTTCGTATTGCTGCAAACGGAAAAAAAACGCCCTGGAGGTGTGGACGAGAGCAATCGTTTGCCGTATTCTATTAGTTTACTGCACGATTTGTCAAACAGGGGTAACCAGGGGGAAATGACGATATACATTATATCCCTCTATCTCTCCCTCTAAAGCTGCTTTTTTTTCATGAAAAAAATGGAGGGCGGCCTATGGTCATAGCTCCCCAAATCAGTGCTCAGAATTTGGGTGTGAAAAGTATTACACCCAGGGAAACAAGGGGCTTGGTTATACGTTTTTGGCATAAACGAGGCGAAATCTGCGCGCAGTGTTGAGCTTTCTGACGGTGCCTCCAGATTTCGAAATCGTGAGAAGCTGCGCGCAGTGTTGAGCTTTCTGACGGTTCCTCCAGATTTCCGAACAGCTCAACACACCCTGAGAAAAATGTACCTCGGTGCGGGGAATGTATAGGAGATATTGGAATATTGTCCCAGATGGACTACGGGTACTAAGATGCAGAACCCCGCAAATCATCTCTCATCAAAAGTATGAATCCCTGTCCCTGTTTGGGGCGCTTGGAAAACCGGTGCTCCTTCTGTACGCGGTAGCGAACCACTACCTTGTCGCGTGCACTCGCTTTCGGAGGAGAGCTCGGTACAGTCACTTCTTCGTCGGACGCTCCCATCACCGCCATGATCCGTCGACAGGCCAGGCTCAGCGGTTGCCGGCACCCTCGGGCCTGCTATCGTCACCGGCACCGTCGATAGCGATGGGTTGATGCGCGTGGTGGTACTGCTTGGGGACGCCGAGAAATACGCACCCCGTACCAAACAAGCCTCCTTACAAGCAAGGAGACCCAAAAAAAACAAAAATAGTTGGATAGTTGGCACCGCCGCAACTAACTTGAAAATCTAGCCAGCTAATAACTAGCTGGCAACTACCATTAGTCAGCCAACCGACAGCCCTACCAAACTCAGCTCTATAGTCACATAGCAGGCTCTCTGCTCCCCTCCCTACTAGGTACAGATTGTTCCTATTTTTTTATCGCTACAAAACTGCAACCTTTGCTTCGCTGGTCGACCCGCATCGCAATACGCCTACCGACGCTAAGCGCTCTCAGCAGGTGATTCCCTTTTAGGTCGTAGAGTGGATTGAGCTACGAGTACGAGTATAAGGCTGCATATCTTAATAAAGCGATGACTTCCCCAGTTCATACCAGGTAGTATTTATAGTATATACAAGGGGTTTGCGGTTGACGCTGCCCGATCAACGAATCGAAACCAAGACCTTGGTAGTGGCTGCCAGTGGGCGTTAGAAGGACGCCTACTTGCTGTTGAATGACCCATGACTTAGAGGATGCGATTACGCATTTCCTTCACCACTATAAAGTACACAACAGACAGGGTATAGCAGCACGCCGCAGTGTGGAGGCGGTAGAGGCATGCTGGTAGAGAGCATTAGTTTTGCCGTACGAGTACTCGCAGTGGTATGTAGTGGTTGATCAAAGAATCGAAACCAAGACCTTAGTAGTAGTGGCTACCAATGCGCGTTAGAAGGATGTCTGCTTGCTGTCGAATTGTTAGTACGCATTTCCTTCACCATTCTCATACCAGGTATTAAACACCGGGCAGGGCAGTAGCGGCACGCCGCAGTGGGTAGACGGTAGAGGCATGCTGGTAGAGAGCACTAATATTGCCGTACGAGTACGTAGTGGTATGCAGTGGTTGAGCAATGAATCGAAACAAAGACCCAGGTAGTGGCTGCCAGTGGGTGTTGGAGGACGCCTATGTACTTACGGTTGAATGATTAATACGTGATTACGCATTTCCTTCACCATTCTCGTAGTAAGCACCGGACAGGGTAGCAGCACGCCGCAGTGGGGAGGCGATAGAGGCATGCTGGTAGAGAGTAATAATGTCGCCGTACGAATGTATGTAGTGGTTCATCAATTAATCGAAACCAAGACCTTGGTGTGGCTGCCAGTGGGCGTTAGAACGACTCCTACTGAATGATTAATAGAGGATGTGATTACGTATTTCCTTCACCATTCTCATGATAAATACCAGTACGACGCAGTGGGAAGTACGCATTTCCTTCACCATTCTCGTGGTAAAAACCAGACAGGGTATTAGAGCAGTACGCCGCAGTGGGGAGGCGGTGTACTACTGTAGAAGTGCGAAGATAAAATATGGGATGGAAAAAAAATACCAAAACATTGTTATTAATAGTACAGCCAGTACAGCAGCAGCAGCAGTGAATACACTCATGGAGACTGATACTACCGCTAAGTCCACGTACGACGGATACGTATATGTATCATATAACACATACGTATTGCTGTCAGTTCTAAAACGAACGTTCCAAGAAACATCTACTGTAGTATTTAATAATAGTCAAACGCTACGTGCTGAAAGTAGTATGTACGAGTATTACAGTAGTAGTACAGCAGTAGCGATACAGTGAAAGGTCGCGAAGTGGTAGCGAAATTGTGATTAGCGTATAGCACGGTAGGCGCGGAGGAGGATGCACCAGTGAGCAAAACGGCGAACGGCTTATCGCTAAAGGTTTTTTATACGCCTAATATAGCTAATATGCATTTTTGTGATGCCCTCGACAAATGCCACAATAAGAGTAGGTCATACTCGTACTCGTAGTTTTTATGCGGTTGAAGCTATGTTTTAAATTTCGAGTTGCCGTCGTTGTGTATTGGGCGAAAGCCAATAACATAAACCCATGAGTACCTGTTACATGTGAGTCAAAAACAAGTATAGGTGCACCAAGTGAAATCATCATGCCATGAACCTGCACGAACGGTGTTTTGGTCATGAGAAACAATAAACAATACATTGTTTTTTTGCGCCCGAGCATGGTAAGGGTACGGTGGCCTGCATAGTTTGTTTTGTTGTGTTTCCGTGAGGGTATGGGCACTATCGGCCTCACTAGGACCTACGGAAGCTCACCGGGCTTTGCTTCTATGTTTTTGCCGCCACGGAAGGCCCGCCAACAGTACTTGCTTCTGGCGCACCACCCCGGTTGCCAGCTTCGAAGCGTCTCGGCGGTCCTCGAGGAACCGCTACCACCTCAGCATGAAGGTCTTTTAACGTATTGAAACTGAGGCCAACTCGACCCGGGGTGGGGCAGACGAGAACTCCCATATATCTGCGTCAACGGTGCTGAATCGTCAATGCAGTCCTTTGTCTATTTTTTCCTCCGTCGTCCTATGCCAGTATATCTCCCACCTGTTCCTCTTGTTGCTTGGCCAGTGCAGCCGTTATCTGTTCCTCTTCGGCACGTGTGCTTTTATTAATAGGTGTTATTTATCAATAGCAACGCTTCTGACCCCCTCGCGTCATTTGTGTTATGTTTTGTTTTATCGTTTGTTTTGTTTACTATCGTTTTGTTCCTTTCTCTCTGGCACGGCTTGTGTCGCTGTATCCTCGTACCCGAAACGTTGTCATTTCACCTGTTTTACCCATTACTTTGCGCTTTTTGTTTCACTTGCTTTTCGCTGTCTCCCCGGTCTAACAACATAACATAACTGCTGTAGTAGCTCTCTGGAATCAGGAATCAGGACAGACACTAGGTGTACTCGTGTACCGGTAACTATAATAGTTAAGTAGAAAGAACGCAATTGAATGCGAAGACGAGACACGCCATACGAAGTATCACTGACTGACGCACATCGCACACCCCAAAGACAAGAAAAAGTGAACACACAGAACGTACGCACCAGATACGTATATATATACAAGGGGAAACATTCGCCGTCGGCCCACGCCGCCGACGAAGTTAACGAAGGAGGACAAAACTTCACAACACGCGAACGAAACTTCAGTGCTGGCAAAAAGGAAATAACACAGCAGTAGCAGTGGATCTTGACAAAAACTGCATTATGACATGTACAGCGGGCGGCGGACGTGAGAGAGGTATAGGGCAAAAAAGCAAAAAAGGGAAATACGTAGCCACGGTTCGCCGATTCGACCCTCGGACGCCTGAGAGCGATTTGTGACCCTCGGACGCCTGAGAGCGATTAGAGACGAAACGACACAAGATATTTATATAAATCGACATGAATTGACCGTTTCAAACGCCTGACAGCGATTTGTGACGAAACGGCACCAGTTAATCGTATTACTATGTATATATAATATAAACGAACACACTGCTGTAGTGTGCACATAAAAGCCGAAGCGGAGAGGACCTCACACGCAGACAAACAAGTGATCAGTGTATTGCCCCTGCTTCGCTCAAAATGTAACGCAAATATATTTGAAAGCTGGACTTTGATCATAGAGAAAGAACGCTATTTTTATCTTTTTTTTCATCGCGAGGAAACGTTACGCAGCCTATTTTCTTCCCTCGCCGACCATCGAAGTGTGCCTACCCACGATACTTTTGTTAATGGCACTCTCAGCGGTTGATTCCGTTCTTACTTGTGTTTTTTGCAAATAGGCTCAAACGTCCGACCCTCGTGTGTGTGTGTGTTTTTTTTTCTATCCTCCGATGGATGGGTCAAAATAAAGCTTACGCCCTCCACACTTCTACGCCCTCCACACTTCCATGTCTTACTTCGTGTCGTGTGTCAATTCACTCCATGCCCACTCGGAAGTATCAGCCCTTGCTGTCTACTACTCCGGAGACTTGAGCATGTTGACCCGACCTGACCCCCGAAGGGGCCTGGTGCGGTGGGGATAGCCACCCGAAGAGTAAACTCTCCGGGTAGTGTGGAACTTGCCGCAGCTCATCCACTAACAAAAACCCAGGCCAAGAAGCCTTCCCGCCAGACTCGGATCATTTACGATCCACCCTACCCGTTTGGGCGTTGGTTCTCCGGGTAGTGTGGAACTTGCCGCAGCTCATCCACCAACAAAAACCCAGGCCAAGAAGCCTTCCCGCCAGACTCGGATCATTTACGATCCACTCTACCCGTTTGGGCGTTGGTGTGCTTTTTTTCCATCCCATGTAATGTCTCCGCCCGCCTATCTATGCTCTCTCCCTCTATATATAGTCGTAACACAGATCCGGAGCCACTAAGTAGGCTCTTCTCCCCCCTCCCCACTACGGCACGTGCCTCGCAGATTTATCACGAGAAGCTTATAACACTTTCTTCCCTCGTCAACTCTCGTCAAATCGAACCCCGCGAACCAACTCTTTGGAGCATTCGAGGTCAACACTATTATATAGACACATTCAGGTTTACCCGTGGCCATTAAAAGTTAGTTTCAAGCCTAAAACATGCATTATGTGAGACTGCCCAATCGCGGGGCTCCTGCGTGTGTGTGGTTTTTACTCGGTCTTGACGTGTATCCGATTAGGGTCGGAAATGGACCAGGTCAGGTATACCTGTATTTGTAGGGCTGGGCACTGGCTGAGTCAGTCAGTAGCGCTTATACTGCTGTCGTCTGAATCACCCATTGCACTAGATTGCAGCAGTGTACTCTCTCTATACTCTTATGTTCTCTGCTCGCGACACGCATTTAGTGGGTTTCCGTATTCCAATACATAGTTTACACTGCGTACATAACTCACAAAGGTTCCGTGCGTTATATAAGAGTTGTACCCCTACATTGGGCACTGTAGCGCGGGGCGTACAGGACATACACAAGTTCCGAGTACGGGTATGTAACTTGCAGAAGTTCCAGGTACGGCTATAGGAGTGTTACATGATAAATGTTGTTGGCAGAATTCCGGGTATTGTGGTACGGGCGTACGGAACTTACACCAGTTCCGGGTGAGGGTACGAATGTCGCACAGGACGCACAGAAGTGTTTTTTTTGTTTGTTCTGCTTTTTTTCATCCCATTTATTATTTTCGCCCTTCCTTTCTCCCCTTCCTGGTCGTAACTCAGATCTAGGGTCACAAAGTAGGACCTTCTCCCTCCTCCTTCGCTACGGTCCGTGCCTTCTATTCCAAGTATGAAATGTACTCGATACTCGGAGTGTACTCGGAGTGTGAAGCATAATAGGAGCATCTTTGCATGATTCATATAAAAACCTCGGCTGTCATTCCTCCCATGTTCTGACTGGCGTTTAGACTAAAGAATTTCGAAATTCACAGATGTTCCCGTTACCTGGAAGTATAATTAGAGAATTCTCGAGAAAACATACTGCAGGTAATTTGTGTACTCGCAGTATTTCGGTGTTCAATACTCTCGATACTCGGAGTACTCCGAGTGAAATATATGTTTGTACTCCGAGTGCTACTTGTACTCGACGATATAAGTACTGCTCATACAACCAGTACTCGGAGTATTTTGGGCCTTTAGTACTGCTCATAATCCAAGTACTCCGAGTATTTAGGCCACCAGTAGTATTCTAATACTCTCAGTACTCGGAGTACGAAAAATACTCGATACTCGGAGTATACGCGGAGTATCGAGTATTCTCGGAGCATCTGTGCAATCTTGCAAAGTTTGCATACAGTACTGCAGCGGTAGTTCAGGACACATTATAATAAACAGTACGAGTACGAGTATAGCTGGCCGATGCTGTTTTTGTTAATGGGACCCTTCGAACAAATCCTTTTTTTTTAGTTGCGATACTATTTCTGGTGTAATTTCCACTTTTGCTTGACTCCCTGCGGAAAACGACATTGCTCCAGTTCTAATGCTCCCAATTTCGACCAATGAGTAGTTTCAGACAGCCTAGATAATGGTCAACATTTGCTTTTCGGGAGGCATATCGATCAGACGCCTTGTTCATCACGAAGAGTGCCTCTTACTCGAAAACGACTCGCCATACCCCTGGCCCCCAAGACGAACTTGAAATATAGCACTTTCTCCGGCTGCTGGTACTGCTTGCACTCAGATTTTCGACGAGGACGCCGAACACTAGTGGTAGGTGAACCTACCTGAGCCTCTAGTTCGACCGTCCGTAGCGTCCTACGTGGCCACAGCAGAGTGTAGATACCAAACAGGAGCTCCGAAACGATCAAAAGTCTTGCTGCGGAGCACTTTCGTTTCGTGATGCAAATACAGCAATGCTTGCCCTCCCTTGCAGATCCAAGAGCCCCAATACCTGCTAGAGACCATAACGAACAAGCTATACGTTGGTGGGTCGAAGGTCTTGAGCATTAGAACTGGAGCTATGCCGTTTTCCGTAAGGATAACTGATATGGGGGTGTTGTTATAACGGGAAAAGTATTGCTGCTGTAAACTAAACGAAATATGTACGTATATATTTTCAACAATCAAGTACGAGTACTCTTTTTTTTCAAATACCCAAGGGGCTAAAAATGAGAGAATGCGCTATCAACGCTATATATATCTTCAATATCACAAGTCTTTCGATTGTTTTTTTTCTCTTTATACCAGACTGTGTGTATTGGCGAATGTCCTAAACGTGATGAAAAAATAGAAATAAAACTCCTACATACGCGCGTATGTAGTTATTCTACGTCGAAATCCATACACTACGTGGTTGTTCGTGATCTGTACAGCCGTATTTTTGGTGGTGTGCTCCACGTTTCGGTTTGGTTTGGTTGAATATCCAAATGTCGATTATGGAATTTTTCGCACCCTGTACAACTACAACTAACAACTACAACTTATAGTTGTGGGCAGCCGCAACTACTCAGTAGTTGTGCCTAAACCACTATTACTGCAGAGCAGGGCAATCGTTGCCCTGCCGTTCCCTAAGTGTTACCAATTATAAAAAGGTTGGACGGAAGTTATCCTTGGTGCCCGCGGCTCAGTAGCGTGGGCCTCCGTCCTTGCAGGCTTTTCCCAGCGATGGAAACTCGTAGGTTCGTTGCTGCAACGTGTTGAGCGAGGTACGGCGTCTTTCCCAATCTGTGACATCTAGCCGAGCTAGCATCTGACCACGACACACCCAAGAACCCGGTACTTCTACGAGAAGTCGCCTTGACGTCCAAATCTACGTCGAGATCTATCAAGAAGGCTACCAGGCCGGCGTCGCTATTGCAGAGACCTGCCCGGGACGCTTCGTGCTCGGATCTGGGAGAAAGTTGTAACGCCTCGAGAACCCATGCCACCCAGGCTTCGTCGAGAACTGCCATCTCTCAAAATTAAACAATTCTGCCGGGAGAAGAGATGAGAGAGCTACGAGTACTGCTGTACGTACGTATACGTATGTACGGTAGCTTACACCAGCACAACATGCGATATGTCGAGCAGCAGCTAAGATGGAGCTACGCCTGTATGTGCCGTCAACGTTGATGCGGAGCTACGTAACACGGTATGCTATGTACAGCAGGAGCTGTGGTCGCACCTTCTACTGCTACGCTGTGCATCGCATCACACACTGTTGACGGTTTCGACATTACAAATGGCGTTTGCGAACGGGCATATAGGCACGATGCTTTGTCGTTTTCTGTTTTAATTGTTCTCTCGCACGGAGAAGGAGTGTAGATGCAGCAGCAGCAGCAGCGGCACAGCAGACGTGCGTCGGACATGTATCGAAAATACACGTATGTATCTGTACTATTAATACAACCGCAGTACCTATGATGCATACCACTACTAGCTGTGAGCCGTCCAACGTATGCGGGTGGTGTATTATATATGACCAGTATCGAAGATACACACACGTATCAGTACTGCGGTGCCACAACAGTTAGCTACTGCAGTGCTGTTGCTAACTGTTGTTGTTCGTCTGCGTCGAAAAGGGGTGGAAGCTCGAACGGCAGGCAAAGCTGCACAGCATATCATACATGCCCCAGGTTTGCGACAAAGATCCCGAGGTACATACAGTACACACACGTATGTACAGCAGTAGTATCGCACTACAGTATAGCGGCAGTCATAATTGTCATCCTTCGTGAGCAGTGTGTGGGGCTCTCACAACTCTTCGCAGTACGTTCGATGTTTATCCTTCGCCACAATGTTGCTATGGTGTGTAGAGAGCTCTAAACTCTTGGCAATTCGTCTGACCTCGTTCCTTCGCCACGATGCCGCCAACAATGTCGGCATCGCGCAAGGCTGCGACCGGCGGCCTTCCAGGCCGCCGGCGAAGGCCCATGTATCATCATAGTATTGCACCTGGTGTGTATTATAGTGTCACACGTACTACTACAGCAGCAGCAACAGTCTGCACCACACGAAAAGTAAAAAATAAATGTATGTACAGGCGACTTTTACTTGCAATGACAAGAAGAGCTCCATGCTCCACAGGACAACAAGGCTGTGTGTTCGAAAGAGAAAGCACAGCAACACACACGGCTGACAGTATGTATGTGGCGCTGGGCTGTCTTTTGTTGTGCAGGTGTGATTTATGCCTTTTTCGTGATTGTGTGTGTGGTATTCGGCCCGAACGAAGCCAGACCCCGCCTCTGTCTCTGTTTGCCCCGAACCCTGCGGCGCGTTCGGCACGTCGTTCCTCTTGGCACTCGTTCTCGCACTCGCACGATGTCGCACTCCCCGCCCAGAACTTGAGCACCCATATATATACCACGGTGCCCCACAATAGAATACCCGTTCTAATGTTCATGCCAAGCATGAAACCATGAAGCATCGTATCCCCCTAAAGAGCAAACAAACTTCCTTCAGACGGGTTAATTCTCCTTTCGCCGTCAACTACCACAACCAGCTACGACAACAACAACGAACAACTTCCAATTTTAAATGCACAGAAGATACAGCAGCAGCCAGTAGTACGCAGGAACCACGCACGTATGATAGGTGAGTTGAAGTACAGCAGTAGTAGACGGTTGCACGAACCCTATTACGGAGGACCACAGTAAATAGGACCTGCGGCACAGACTAAAACCTATATATTTATCTATTTTTACTAACAAAAAATGGTCCTATTTACTATGATCCTCCGTAGTAGGAAAATTCCACTTTACGGGCGATTTTTCAGTGTTGGTGCGTGAAAACGTGACACAAATAACCGACGACGATTCTTCTTTTTCGTGACACAAATTGCCGACAGCAGGCGTTTCATGACATAAAAAAGCACGCGACAGTCCCGAGACAAAGCACAACGCCTACAGCGCACATCGGCCTCTGGCTCGACCCTTGGCACGGCCTGTGGCAAGGAGACTTGCCAGGCGCCGTCTGCTGTTGGCATGGATAAGTGGGGACGATCCGCAGCAGAAGAGTTTGTCGCGTTCCCAGCTCCGTAGTCATGGATATTTTTTATGTGGTCGTGTGGTACGTCGAAGTACCAACATAGATTAGCAGCTCGATGCCGGCAGCGTGTCAAGTACACAGCAGCAGCAGCAGTACGAACGGAGTAGTGCTGTTGTGCATGCAATCAGCAGCAGCAGCAGCAGCAGCAGCAGCAGCAGCAGCAGCAGCAGCAGAGCTGCACTATACTATACTACTACTGCTGTTGCTGTGCATGCATGTGTGCGTGTACCACGTAGTTATTATGGTACACGGGTATGTATACCGCTGAATTAAACTTAGTATTCGTAGGACAAAGCACATCAGCTGGTTATTTACAGTTGCTTCTATACTGCTGTATATCCACAGAGGTCATATAGCCAAGACAGTGCTGCTATCGGTGTGTGGCGCGGTCGATCGGCTAATACTTCCGCCGCAGGTGTATGGTTATAGGACTCTCAGGAACGACCAAAACGAGGAACTACCCCCGAGCCCGCGGGAAAAACGCCGGACAAAGACTTGCAATTTTCTTTTTCCTTTCCTTTTTTCGGGCGCGTGCACCCCTATTAATAAATTGCCTCGTAGCCGGACAAAGACTTGCAATTTTCTTTTTCCTTTCCTTTTTCGGGCGCGTGCACCCCTATTAATAAATTGCCTTTACGTGGGTTAGGCAGGTTTGTACAGGGATCATCATTTGAGATTTCCCGAAAATTATGGGAAAAAACAAAAACAAAAAAGTAGAACCAAAAACAAAAACGAACAGCCCAAAATGAAGATACGTATAAAAACCAGTGGCATTTTACCCAAACCAATTGCCCTGACGAAAACGAAGGCCTGCTCGGTAACACCAGGAACTGGAGCTCCCTTCGACCTAATCCCGGCGTCATTTGAGCCCTTGTGGCCGGCACACTCACTTCCGATCTGCCGCCAAGGCGTGTGTCTCCGAGCTGCTGCAAATCTCAAAATCGCTCGTCCCGAGTACGCCTTCTAACAAAATTAATGGTGCTCGAGCCAGCATCTCAGCCCAGCGAAACCAAGGTTGAATATGCGCGCCACAACCCACAGCGTCATTGTAACGTCGGCCGTTTTCAATTTCGTTGCTCGTATCGTTCGCGAGCTCAATTTCCTCGTGCTCGTTCGGTGCAGGTACTGCTGTAAGAAAGGCGCAAATTACGAGTACTCGAACTAAAATATCTACAATTATATCGTGTCGCCGATCGAGGAAGCTTACGCAGATTCTGCTGCTTGTAGGTGCAACTCGTGCTCGACCTAGAGAAGAGGGGCGCAAGGGACATTTGTCGTGGCTGTTGTCCTCTACTAAAGGGTTCGAGGAGAGCAATCGGCGACGCATTTGGTCTCGCCCCTCAGAGGTAGGGCTGCCCTCCGTCCATATTCGCCAAGAGCGAGATGTACCACGAAAATATCAACAGAGCAAATCAAGGAATGACTTCGAACAGCAGATCGTTCTCCCTCGACAAGGCACCCCATGACCAGCTTAAGCCTCTCAAGTGGTCTCTCTGACCTCGGGAGACGGCCTCAAGTCGTCGCAGCCAAAAATCAAGTCGTCGCAGCCAAAAAGAAGCCTCCATCAGCCAGGTTTCAGCCTCTGATCTACGAGGATGATGTAGACGAAAACCGACGCGCCGCGACTCCACTCACTTCTGATACGAACAAGTGCGAGTGGATTGACCTCGCGAGCGATACAAGCAACGAATTTTGAAACAGCCGACGTTACAATGACCCTGTGGGTTGTGGTGTGTCTTCCACCCCTGACTTTGTTGGGCTACGAGCTGGGCCAGCCAAAAAAATGTTTTTAAAGCAGATTAGCCATGCCCCGACCAATTTAACGAATTAGGACCTGGAATTTGGACACAGTGTAGATCATGTACTAATCAACACACTTGCCGCCTGCCCCTTTTTTTTTTTCCCCTCGAGAGAGATACGACGATCCAAAAATCGAAAAAAATGCAAAAGCGATCAAAACTACTTGGAAAAAAAAAAAATCAAAGAGGGCAGGCGGCAGGTATTTTTGCACGCACGGTTCAAAGACGTGGTGAAAATTTCAGAGTAAAACAATCGAAATTGGTCGGGGCATGACGGAATTACCATTTTCCCCGTAATTACTTGACTTATATATGGAATCGAGTTTTGGTCATATCTCTTGATGGGTGGCGAATTGGGCAACGAGACTTACATCGATCTTCTCCTTGTGTCTTCAGCATTGTCCCCACCAAATTTCATGTTGATCGAAAATGACATTTTTTATACGAAATTAGAATGAAAAAAATGTTGTTTTCGAGTTTTCGCGGATATCTCGGCGAGATCGAGTCGAGAAAAAAAAATGTATATAATTTTCAAGATACAAAAAAAAATTGCACAAGCACTGCTATGTCAGGGTTGGCGCTTCAAAATTTTGTAGCCTAATTCGCAGTGGTTCACGAGATACTACTTTAGGAAGCTTTGTAGGTTTCTTGGCTGGCCCAGCTCGTACCCCCGGGAGGGTGCCTTCCTCACCACCCCGCTCGCCGAGTCGGGCACCGGTGGCAATTATTTTTGCGGGGTCACCGAGGGCTACTCGGGGGCGTAGCACGGTCATGGGGCCGAGGGCGGCTGGGTGGCGCACGGTAGAGCCGGTTCCCCGCGGGGTATACGTAAACCGGCATAGTCGTGAAGATCCCTTTGCGCATCAACACTAGAATCACTACCGAAGCGTATTACATTACAGTAAATATAAGGACCTGGTACTTATATTTGCACGACCAGTCGATCGATCGTACAACAAGTAACAACAGGAGTAGAATGACTACTTTTTGTGTACCCACTACTTACAGCAGCAAGCAGCGGCAAAACTGCGGTAATACGTCGTAATGCTGTAGAGTGTAGAGTATGTACCCCTGGTGTGTGCTCACGTGTGTGCGTATGCTGATATACTGAAACAACACACGTACGTACATGGTACATGCTGCCGCTTTCAATCGATCGTACAACAATAGGAGTAACAAAGCAGTGTGCAGCAGCAACACACTGCTCTAATAATTCGTCACGTTGTAGAGTACGCGCACCTGGTGTGTGCGCACGTGTGTGCGTATGCTGATACAATAACAATGAAACAACACACGTACATGATACATGCTGTCGCTTTTGTGCGTGCTCATGTGTTCATACACATCCAGCGTTGCCTGATAACTGGCAAAGTACACCTGAATTTTTTTGACCAACCTACGCTTGACATAAGCACGGCCTGCGCGTACTTATATTAAAACAAAATTTCGCAACCATATTCCAAGGGTCGTTCGCAAAATGTCATGTTGAAGCAAGACGGGCGCAACTCGTGCACGCGCGAGTCCCTCTCCGGTGCAAGAACAGTACTACTACGGCAGCAAGCAGCAGAAAGAAGCAGAAGCACTCTGCTGTATGTAGTAGTGCGCGTACCACTTTGAGTATCATACTCTGCGGCTGCTTCGTATAATATCGCTGTGGTTTCATGCCTGGTACGTATGATATACAGCATGATATATCATACTTACCGAGGACGCTCTTCAGTACATACCTTGTACCTGGTATATACGTTGATACGTCTCACGTGTACATACCAACCTGACTGGCAATGTTATGACCGTCTGGAAACTGACATATACACCAAACGATTCTTACATTTCCGGACAAATTATAACAAACTCCATAACTTGTGGTGCTTGGTGCAGCAGCACCACGTTGCCCCACCTATCAGACCATACTGCGGCAATACAGCAGAGCGAGAGCAAGAAACAGCACCACTCTGTAGCATGACACCACTACGAGCATGGCACTGCTGCTGCTGCGACTGTATCTTATGAAAGGACGCGTGATACGCACCTGATACGCTAAAGGTGTGTACCTTGTGGTACCACTACAGCTGTTGAAGTCTTGCCAATATGCCCGGAATTGTTACGAGTGTTTGGATGTGAAAATAAATACGAAACGTTGCTTAACTTTTCGGACAAATTGGTGCGGTATAAAACTAGATGCGGTGAGATCCCTCGTTTCGTCGTAGGCACACCTGATGCAGCAGCATGCTCATGGCCCCCTGTCATAACCATACGACTGCACAATGTCAGAGATGCTGTCGGGTCGCTGCTGTTGCTGCATGTGTGCAGATGTTCGATGCCGCTCGATGTGCACGTCGGTGTGCCCTCCTTTGTTCGTCGTGTTGAAACCGACACGGCAAAATCACCCGCTTGCCGCGGAGACCGGGTTTCACGTTGCCCTGCTCGGCTCGACCGAGTGGGACGGGGTACCCCGGGAAACCGACTCTATTTTTTCGGCTTCGCGAGCGCCCCGCGCGGGCCACGGGCCGCGGCCGAGGGCGAGGCCCGGGGGGCGCGCTCCCCGGCCGGCCCCCCGCGGGCCGGGCCCGGCGCCGGCGAGCTCGGCCGGGAGGGCGAGACGCGAAAACGCCCCGCCGGGCAAAAAAATCACAATCCTACTTTGTATACAAGGCTCCCCTTCGGGGAGTGGGATGGTCCCCGTGGGGTGACGCAAGCTGGCATGCGACAGGGAAAAAACTGTCACTCGTCATTAATAGCGGTCACTCGCCAATAATAGCGGTACTCGTAGTCGTAATTGAGGAATTCTTCCTTACAAACGCAACATGATTCCATAAATTGGGGTTATATATCACCAGACAAAACCCGTTTTGTCGCGAATGGTGACGTCGATGTTGCTGAAGTTTGTAAAAAAAAAAAAAAACAAGATTCGCGAAAGTGTCAGCTTTTTTCGTCGCGATTTAATAATTTGTTTTTGTTCGTGAGGAATGACAGTACTTAGGTGCCACAGCAAACAGCGTATACGTATAGGTACAGCAAGCCCTGTGTACAGTAGCAGTAAGAAATAGCGAACATTGTATGTACGAGTACTGTAGCAATTTGTGACCAATGATAGGATTCGCGAAAGGGCC